>CAUZXS010005697.1:0-25000 GCA_963585895.1 Sepioteuthis lessoniana | reverse complement strand
TTAACTGAATTATTACATATAACTGCTTGAATAGTTTGAAATGGAAATGTTTTTGACAATTAATCTGTGTACTTATGCTAAACTGAACTGTTTTCAATAGAACAGATTATTTACATAAAAATGGATTTGGCGTTAAATAACCTACAAAGGTTGATATGCCATAAAACCAAACAAACCAAACCAGACCAAACCATTCGAGTATTCAATTTTCTATTCAAGTTTCTTTTTGTGGTTTATTCTAAGATTATACTTTATTGATTTTTGTTAAGAACATGCATTCTTACCGGACCATTGGTTTAATGAATAGAGTGTTCGCCAATGGCCCGAGAGACCGAGTTTCAATCCCTGGTTGAGTCATACCAAAGACTCAAAAAGTGGTACTTGATGCTGCCTTGTTTAGCGCCCAGCATTATAAGGTAAAGATCCTGGGTAAAGTGGAGCAATCCAGGGAATGGAGTAGCGCCCGCTTTTACACCTCGGTGTAGTAGCTATTGAAAAGGGAACTTTCGTGTCACCCTCGACTAAGGTCGCGAACTTTACTTACATCACTGATTGGCCTAATGATTAGAGTGTTCATCAATGGTCAAGGAGACCGGGGTTCAATGCCAGGTCAAGTCATACCAAAAACTCAAAAAGTGGTACTTGATGCCACCTTGCTTAGCACTCAGCAGTATAAGGTAAGAATCAATGGGTAAATTGGAAAATCCTGGGAAAGGAGTAGCGCCTTCTTCTACACCTCGGTGTAGTAGCTATTCAAAAGGGAGCCTTCTGGTTACCATCAATTACGGTCGCCAAATTTACTTATATGTATTCTTCGGATATCTCTGATAAAATAAAACGGGATTTCTGTATCAGTTCTAATGGATGGTTGCACCATTTGGACTCTAACGAAATTCCTGGAGAAAAAGCTCGATGAAAACTATATTAGGATGCTACGTATTGTTCTGAACAAATCCTGAACGTAGCCCCACCAACAAAACAGCAGCTGTGCCTACCACCTACCATCCATCTCGCAAACCATTCAATTAAAACGAACAAGGGATACTGGGCATTGCTGGAGAAGCTGGGACAAACTCATAAGCAACCTTCTCCATGGACGCACAAGTGTTTGCCGACGAGCAAAAACGTACATTCATCAGCTCTCTGCGAACACTTGATGTTGTGTAGAAAATCAGCCGATTGGGAAAATGACGAGAGAGAGTCAAAGGAATCCATGCTACCCGGACGACTTGATGATGACGATGATGATATCAGTGTGATCCTATATTAAAAGAAGATTTTTGCATAAGTGTCAGGCGTGTGTTTGGTCAAATCGCCAATGGGCCGGGAGACCTGGGTTCAATCCCAGGTCGAATCATACCAAAGACTTTAAAATGGTACTTGATACACCCTTGCTTAACACTCAGCAATATAAGGTATATATCAAGGGTAGTGGAGAAATCCAGGGAAAGGTGTAGCGCCCTTCCCTACACCTTGGTGTAGTAGCTATTGAAAAGGGAGCCGTCTGGTCACCCTCGGCTACGGTCACCAACTACTACAACTACTACTAGTTTTATAAGTATTATTTGTCGCTTAAAGATCGCTTTCGGCAGCCATTAAGTTTGCTATCGAGTCACGTTCAATTCATAGAATTCACATAATTGATAATAAATTAATTGATTTGGAGGAGTACACTTCAATTTTTCATTTAAATTTTTTTTACTATAGGCGAATCCTCGTAGCTTAATGGATAACAAGTTGAAATGGTTAATCTATGATATGATAGTAAGCGTGTTCGAACTCCAGTCCCGTCATTAAATTCACCTCCGGACTAATACTCACGCGAAAGTTATTAACTTTTTAATCCCCCCACCCCCGTGAATAAAACAGTACCAGTCGTGTTCTTCTACATAGATGTCTTTGAGATTAAATGACCCACTAAGGTTGATATGCCTTTTAAAACAAAGAAGGTTTTAATAAAATTTATTTTGTTCGTTATAAATCTTGTTTATTCAACAATTTTAGAATTGTCTTATTTTCTCAGAATATTTTATATATATTGTCTTAGCAAAAATCACGTTACTCTATGCTATTTCAATGTGTTACATTTCAAAATGTTATTCTCATTTCAAAGAGTAAAGTAAAGTAAAGTTGGCGACCATAGTCGAGGGTGACCCGAAGGCTCCCTTTTCGATAGCTACTACACCAAGGTGTAGGGAAGGGCGCTACTCCTTTCCCAGGATTGCTCCACTTTACCCTTGATCCGTATCTTATAATGCTGAGTGTTAAGCAAGGAGGCATCAAGTACCATTTTTTTTGAGTCTTTGGTATGACTCGACCTGGGATTGAACCCAGGTCTCCCGGGCCATTGGCGAACACTCTAACCGCTACGGCTCGGGCTAAAAAAGACCCCTCTCAACGAATCTGATAGTGAAGCTCTTGTTTAAGAGCTTTGTTGAATGTGGCGTACCCTTTCATTACTATTACTTCCAGATCCACTCTGACCGAAAGTGGCAATACAAGTTCATGTCCCATGTATGAATCAAATAGAACTGTTTAACCAAGAACTGTTTAACCAAGAACTGTTTAACCATTGAACTGTGCGCTAACAAATGACAAATGTTAAATTGAATTGTTAGTGTTACATAATGATGCTTGAAACCATTCAACTGTGTGCAAATAAAACTATTGGTGTTCGATAGCAATGCTTGAAGCTGTTTAAGTGCATGCAAACATATGTTTTATGCTAAAAAGAATTATTTGTGTTTAATAGGAATCACTTTATAAACTATCTATTCACAAATCATATATATTCTTTCGTCAGACACACAACTGACGAAAGCATGGACGGCTATAGATAGGCTCTCAATCATATGGAAATCAGACCTGACCGATGAAATGAAGCGCAGTTTCTTCCAAGCAGCAGTTGTATCGATACTGCTATATGGATGCACTACATGGACGCTAACTAAACGGCTGGAGAAGAAATTTGACGGCAACTACACAAGAATGTTGAGAGCAATATTGAACAAGTCCTGGCGACAACACCCCACGAGACGCCAAATGTACGGCTACCTGTCTCCCATCACGAAAACTATGTAGGTTAGACGAGCCAGACACACTGGACACTGCTGGAGAAGCAAGGACGATCTCGTAAGTGACGTACTCCTATGACATCAAATAACGTACAAGGGTTGATATGTCATAAAACCTATTCAACCTGGAAACCTTGAAACTCTTTGACAGTGTGAAAATGAATAGCGTTGAACAGAATTGTTTGTGTTAAATAGCAATACTTGTAACCACTTTACTGTATGCATACAAAGGATTAATATTAAAAGAATTATTAGCGTTAGCATCAATAGAAATAGTTTAGTTGTGTAGAAACAATAGCAGTACTAGTGTGCAAACAATTTCGTTGGAACTCGTTTAAAAATGAAATTACCCATAAACTATTCACTTCGAAATCATTTAAATGCTGTATAGCCATCATACAAATACAAGCAGACTCTGTTGTTTCTGGTACGAACGCGTTTATTAACTTCAGATTTCGGTTCTTCGACACGAGGAGAGAGACACAATTCTTAAAAGTCTATGCTAACCATGTACTATGCCGACCGTACTATGCTGACCATCCCAACGCGCGGTGCATCTTGAGATGTTTAAGATCTCTGTCGATAGAGATCTGAAAAACCCAACAACATCTTCAACGGTTCAACTATATCTTCAACGGCCCAAATCCTACTCGCTGCCTCAATGGCAGAAACTCAACTCTCTACCTCCATGGTCCAATCTCAACTGACTCTTTTCAAAATCCTCAAATTCTCAGGACCATCCCTTCCGGGCATGATGTCATCCACATTCCAGCACCATTTCCTGTCTGAGGGTTTATTATAACAATGGTGATTGTCATATCCTTTGTGCGTGAGCGTAAAACTTCACTCAATGACTGTACACCTGAAATCTTAACCCGAATAGTTCAAAGCCTTACCTAACTGAATAATAAAATATAATTAACGAAAAATAATTAATATAAAAAAATCATTCCTTAATTATATAACACACACACACACACACACACACACACACACACACACACACACACACACACACACACACACACACACACATATATATATATATATATATATGTGTGTGTGTGTGTGTGTGTGTGTGTGTGTAACAGTTTGACTGAGTGCAAACGAACGAGTGATGCTGGATGAAATTGTTACTGTTATATAGCAATACTTGAAACCGTTTCACTGTGTGCAAAAAATGATTAATATCAAATAGAATTATTAGTGTTAGAAATTCTTGAAACCATTTACTGTGTGCAAACAAATGTGCTCTGACTCGTCTAAAATATTATCCACAAACTATGTGCTTACAAATCATATATTTACATGTATAAAGGTATAAGCAAGATTTGATATTAAATAATCTAGAAGGTCCATCGAATCATCTGAAATTTATTTGTACCCTTGCAGTAAGTGGAACATCACCATCCAGCAATTCTTGTTGATTGCTTGATTTTAATAGCGTGTCAACCCGTCTTATGTTATTTTAGTTATAGAGGTTAGGGAATCGCGTTCATTGCATATGGATATTTTTTGTGTAATTGTTTCTTAGTCTTTTGCCCACAGTCTTATGGTCAGGATGGCTGAGCGTTCTAAGGCACCAAACTCAACCAAATAGTCTTATGATGTAAAGTTTTCATATCTAACAAAAGAATTTGCACTCGGCTACACGGTTTTAAGTATTCCTGTCGCATACTAATAAGTAAAGTTGGCAACCGTAGTCGAGGGTGACCCGAAGGCTCCCTTTTCAATAGCTACTGCACCAAGGTGCTCCACATTACCCTTGATTCTTACCTTAAAATGCTGAGTGTTAAGCAAGGTAGCGTCAAGTACCATTTTTTTAGTCTTTGGTATGACTCGACCTAGAATTGAACCCAGGTCTCCCGGGCCATTGGAAAACACTCTTACCATTATGCCAATGTCCACTATCCTCATACTAATAATTTATATAATTTCTTATTCATAATGATCATTTCTTTGAACATGGTGATATGATTTCAAGGAACTAATAATAATAGTTCTTAGCGACTACTTATAGTTTCAAAGTTTGGTCTGCCCAGTCGGCTGGGGCTGTAGAATACTCCGACTGCATCTCTTCATAGAAGTACCCCCCCACAACGAGTCTCCTGGATATAGCTGTTATAAGTCAATACTTCAAACTATTTAACTGCGCAAAAAAAGAAAGAAAAGATGAGGTCAGACGTGTTTAAAAATGTCATCAAGAAAATGTGTTCCCAAATCATATATATTTAATATATTGGGTGTCAATATACATAGAACCCATGTGGCTGCCAATAACTCTACTACAAATAATTTTGTGTTCTTGTAGATTTGAAAATAGTATACTATAACAACTATTAATCCTCAATCACAATTCCTTGGACCAGAGAGGAAAATATTTTGCGTCACAACTTATTTGGAGACAAAATCATTCAAAATTCTCTCAACACGCATTAATATGATAATTATTTATTATTGGGACCAGAAACTCATAAAAAGATTGCCTATCCAGGAAGCTGATATGATAACAGTTAAATAAAACATTGGTTAGATATCTTTAGCTCAAAGGATGCATTTTTTACAAAACTTGTTCCAAATGACCGCCATTTTGCTTGTCCTTCTCATATTAATGACTAATTTTGAGACACTCTGTAAATGTATAAACAATATTTGGCATTAAATAACCAACAATGGTTGATATGCCATAAAACCAAACCAAATCAATCCAAACCAAACCACAGTTCGGTTTGATTTCTTTGTTTAATGCCATGTCAACCTTTGTGGGTTATTTAATGTCAAGGCCATTCTTGTAGAGGAATAGTAGTGGTACTGTTAAACACATAGCCGGGAGAATAAGGGGTTCATACTATTTCCAGGAATAACAGCCCAAAACTGAAGGCCATAGCGTGACTACATAGCTTCAAATTATCATGATTCCAAATAACTGATAATTACATGGCATCAAACATTTTTATCGAATGTGAACATTTTGAGATCTATTTGACCCATACATGGGACCCAAACAGATACTACCACAGTCAGAGAGGACCTGGAAGTAATCACAACAAAGGTTACACCCTACTCTTCAGATCTTCAGAACTGACTAAATGTAACACTTGCAGCGAGGTATGACCTTCCCAAAAAAGAATGTCCTATGTATGACCTTAAACTGCATTTGATGTTGAGGCTCTAGTGATTATTACTATTAATGGTGAGTTTCACTGATTATTATTTGTGAGTTCGATTTTCATTGGGTGTCACATAATTCTGGACTTGTACTAGACTTAGCTAAGCTTAGAAAAGGACTACTTTTATCACAGAAATTATTAGACTGAAAATTTTAAATTGGCGAAAAGAAAGAATTTGGTGAGATTCTCAAAAAAGAAAACAACCAATTCAGACAGACAAATCAGAAAGACATATTCAATTTACAGACAGACGGAATGATAAACATATTTGGCTGTTAAGGAGGTGACGGCGGCGGAGGAGGAGGAGATGAGAGGAGATGGAAAAAGAAACAGAGAGGAAAAAAATGGCAGCAAGGGGTAAGTAGGAAGGTAAAAGTGGAGGGGTGAGATGTTGACGGGACGGGAGTGAAGGTTTGTAGGGTGTAGGAATGGTCCGTCTCCGTTCAAGGGGAAGTAAGCGAGACTTATCGGTCACTGATAAAAAGACAGTTTGCACTTGTTAACATGAGTGGTAGAAAATGGCGCGAAACATATGGCGGCTGGCGGTGGAATTGAAACCGGTTCCTTGCTCGGCCACCCACCCTCGGAATCCAAGATGGGGGCGGGGTTCACCACACGTTGTAGTTTGTATTTCGTTTCTTATATCTTTTCTTTGTTTGTGTTTTTGATTGTAGTTCTAATTCACTTTATCGTGTCTAATATATATATATATATATATATATATATATATATATATATATATATTGTTGTAAGTTTGTATTTGCCTAAACCCTCTGCTACAGGCAGGATGCAACTCAAGAAAAATTTCAATGTAGAGTAAAGCTTGTTCTCCTTCTCCGAGATGGGTAAACATACCAAGGCTAAAGAACCCAATCAGCCTTGCTGGTTTTAAGTTATTCAAATTAAATACTTTATTATTGAAAACACGTTAAGAAGAAACAAAATAAATCAGAGAAATTAACAAATGAAAATATAATTGATTACGAGAGAGAGAGAGAGAGAGAGTCTGTGTGTGTGTGTGTGTGTTGAAAAGTAATTCATATATATATTATAAATGTTACAAAAAGAACCAAAAATACATAAAATTCTCTGAATTCAAAAACAATAACATGCCAAATTTATCCTTGATCATGGCCTGTAGTAGTCGAAAACGATTGGTGAGTGTATATTGGAGAGTGTACGTGCAAGATGGAGCAAGACATGCTTCAAATATTAAGAAGTCTGTACTTTTCTTTTAACTGAACGTGCTAATAATAAAGACTTATATATATATATATATATATATATATATATAATAGGATTTTTTGAGTGAAAAAAAATGGAAGATAAATTAAGACTAAAAAACGTTGACTATATTTTATCAGATTATCATTTTGATGTAACACAGAATATTATATTTTATTGGGTTTAAAAATTCCTTTTATGTATGACCTTTGAAGGATAAATCTCTAAATGTTCATGATAAACTTGTGCTATATATATATATATATATATATATATATTTCTTGTACAATTTTAACTGCGAGCAAAAAATGAGCTCAGGCTCGTCTAAAAATGTTATCAACAAGATGTTTATAAATCCTACATATCTAATATATATATATATATATATATATATATATATATATATATATATATAAAAGGATTTGGCATTAGATAACATATAAGGGTTTTTATGCCAGGAAATCAATCCAAAAGAAACCAAGGCAATCATGCACTACACCATGGTAAAATGGTTTATAAAATTGGAGACATAATTTTAGTATTTCACGATTAAAATCGACTAAACCAAATATAAAACTATCGGCTGTTGACTGCCACATCTTCCTAAGACAATCGTAGGTATGTTCTAATGAAAGAACTATGATTTTAAAAAAGCATCTTAAAATTGGGAGGGGTCTGAGAGGGCGGGGAAATTTTCATTATACTCCACCGGATGACTCCCCAGATAGTTCCCAGCCGAGACGGCTGTGGCTGTTGAATACACCGAATTGCATCTTAGCAGAGCGGTAAGACAACCCCCAACGAATGTACGAGATATGACACTTAACGATCAGATGGTGAGGCTCTAGTAATGCGGGAGCTTTAAAAATGCGGTGTACCGATTCATTACCGTAGCTTCCAGGTTTATTCTGACGCGGAGTGGCAGCACTTGATAGCGTCAGATAGAACTGTTTGACATTTAAACTGTGTCCAAAGGAATGACTTATGCAAAATAGAATTGTTAGAAATAGGACGTTGATTGTTTAAATATGTGTATACAAATGAATGATGTGTAATTGAATTGTTAGTGATACATAACAATTCTTGGTACCATTTGACTGGCTGCAAACGAATGATTGATAATAAATAGAATTATTTGTGTTTGGTAAAAATACTTGAAACTATTTCACTGTGTGGAAAAAAATGAGCTCAGCCTCCATAAAAAAACGTTATCAACAAAATGTATTTACAAATCATATGTATCTAATATATATGTATTTACATGATTTGGCTTTAGATAACCTACATTAGTTGATACGCCATAAACCAAACCAAATCAAATGGTTCTAATTTATGTTCAAATTCTGTCCGTCTACACAGAGTCGGATGTTATGTATTAATCACAACAACTTAGTCCGTGCCTTGGGCAGAACAAAGAAGACCTCTTCTGAATAACTGATTCGGCATGAATTTGCTTTTAATAAGTGTTCAATCAATGGCGAGTTCATGCGTCTGTGAAGGCCTGGATGATGTTATTGGTGGATGCTTACGGGTAGAACCCTGGACATGTTGGTCAATCCTCACCTCAAGTCATTAGACAGTTTTACTCATATAGCGTTGCACTGACATATGAAGCCATAAATAATGAAGTTTTGTCGGAGGGTAGGTAGCATAACTCTTACGGATGGAGGGGAACATACGTCTCGTGGCATACACACACACACATATATATATATATATATATATATATATAAGTGTAATACATCTACAATCCATATAAGACCAACTTTCAGTCATTTTCTTCATTCTTACGGAATAGTAAGTCCCAAAATTATATCTGCAGTCAGCTACAACTTTTTTAACGGTGGGAATATCATTATATATTAACAAATGTAATTTTTCTTTTTTCATTATGTTTTTAAGAAACCCGTTTTTCTTGTTTAAAAAATTAGATTTTTTAAAAATTCTCTTCTCACTGGAACCAATATAAACTTGTCTACATTATACTCAAATATGTAACTATATTTTATCCATCTGAAGGAGGTAATTTTATTGACCCGAAATAAATTTATAATGGATCTACAAAACTGAATTTTTTCTTTAAATTATATATATATATATATATATATATATATGTATCTTTACATACACATACACTAAACACCACTTGCACATCCATACACAATAATATGCTACTATAACCCCCTACACACTCACAAGCACTCGTAAAGATTTATACACAATCCCAAAGGTTTTTGAAAGTATTTTTCGATTTTTCCAATTTATTCATTTCCTTTCGTTATCTGCCTGACGAGTGTTGTTTGTAAAACTTCATGAAACCAAAGGTCGCAGATAAACTTCTATGGCATTAATATATATATATATATATATATATATATATATATATATATATATATATATATAAATTAAGTCCAAAATTAGACGTATATGGAATAATTCATTTATAGACGATATGATGTTTAAATAAATTCCAACAGAATGCTTTATGTAGGGGTATAAAAATATATATAAAATAGAGAGAAAAATATATTAAAATAGAGAGAAAAATTCACACGGCATAAAGTCTATTGAGTTTTCCTTGATATTAATGATATATATCATCATTATCATCATCGTGTCAGGCTACTGTACGGATTTCTCTGACACTCTCACTCGCCATTCATCTTTATCATCCATCGCTTTCGACAGGTCGCCTAGATTCCATCCCGTGTCTGTACAGAACTGTTGTAGATAGGTTCTAGTTGGTCACCCAAAACTTGTATGTCTGTGTGAAGGGTTCCATAGAAGAACGTCGTATGTGAGTTCTTCCTTACTTCTCCAGCAGTAAATCCGCCGAACACCTACGCACGACATACGTGAACATTGAACAGCTGTTTCGACCTTATTAGGTCTAATCAGCAGTGTATACCGTAATCTCCACCGCTGGAGATCGAAACAGCGACCACAGATTGCAGTGCGGAAACTCTACATATCGCACACAAGTGACGCCAAATTTGGCGTCACTTGTGTGCGATATGAACTGGTGGCTCAGTTGTAGAGTTTCGGCACGGCAATCTGTGGTCACTGTTTCGATCTCCAGTGGTGAAGATTACGGTATACACAGCTGATGAGAACTAATAAGGTCGAAGCAGCTGTTCAGTGTTCACGAATGTCGTGCGTAGGTGTTTGGTGGATTTTCTGGTCGTGGTAATTCAGTTCACTATATTAATTCCTCTACTTAAAAAATACAAATATGTACTTCTTCAGCAGTGTTCCGCATGTCATATATATATATATATATAGAGAGAGAAGCAGATCTACCTGTGTAATTTTACGCAATATAAACCACACACACATACATAAAATTCAATAAATAAGGTGGATTTTGTGTAAAGAGTTGGCCATAGGAAAAACTTCAGAGTTGCACGTTTTTCAAACAACCATTAACAACCAATATCTTTCATCACACTCCACTGTAGAATTATCTTATTGAATGAGCTTTATGATCGTTTCCATTTAGTTGACACTTCTTTTATTGAAGCTATGTTTCCTTTCAATTAGGTATGATCAACAGCTTTTTAAAGTGTTGAAGAATGTCTTTTCACTGTCGACCGATTTACATATCTAAGATTCTGCTGGCATTTGCTTGGTTTTGTTTTATTTTGGTTTTCAGGCATACCAACCATTGTTGGTTATTTAATGCCAAATCCTGTTTTAACATATATATTACATAAATGATTTGTAAACACATTTTAAATACGCACAGTTAAAGTTCCATTTCTAATAATCCAATTTAGCTTTAGTCGACAAAGTTAAAATTTCCAAGTATTGCTATCTATCACTAACAACTAAATTAAACACCAGGCATTTGTTTACACACAGTTAAATGTTTAAACTGTTCTATTTAAAAATATTAATTTTGGCACAGTTCATTTGTTTGCCCTCAGTTTAAATGTCAAACAGTAGGACCCTATCAGGTGCTACCTTTCCGAGCCTGGACCTGGGAGCAATGGCAATAAAGAGGTACTCTGCTTTCCCTAAAGATCTAAAATTACTGGAGCCACACAATCAAATTGTTTAATGTTATATCCAGGACACTCGTTAGGGGGTCTTAACCCTCTGCAGAGATGTAGTCGGTGTATTCTACAGCTCCAACCAACTGATTCAGGATGCAAATTTCTAGATTATCACGTATTTTTTCCACACCATCGAGTTATTCCATAATATTTTCCTTTGCATTGAAAAGATTATAACAATAATTTAAATAATTCTATCTTTTTTAATTAAGAAATATTTTATGAAGATAGAATGTTCAAATATTATGGAAAAATGTTCTGCGCCTTATTTGTTATTAGTTTATTTACTGCTAAATAGAAATTCAAGGTCAACATCCATGTATGCTAATTCCATAATTTTTGCCAGTTGTATCAAAAGTCTTGGTGGAATTTTACGTGGAGCGATGAAGAATTTCATCAAAGTTTGTGAACGGATGATGGAATCAGGGTTGCTATGGGCCAACTGAATGCACATCGTGTATGTGTGTGTGTGTGAGAGAGAGAGAGAGAGAGAGCAAATTTATTTACGAGAAAAGAGAAGAATTAACTAAAATGGATTTTAGAATAATGTATCAGTACATTGCAAAAAATGATTAAATTAACTGAAATGGATTTTAGAAGAATGTATCAGTACATTACAAAAAATGAAGAATTAACTGAAATTGATTTCAGAGGAGTGATTGCAGAAGTGAGAAAGAATGAGTCTAAAATATATTGTTATTTTTGGTGAGGAAAGAATACGTTGAAAAGATATTGTTATTTTTGGCTGAGGGAAAATCAGTAAAGAGATAAGGGAATTATTTTGACTAAATCCAGAGAAATGACAAGGCGAATTTTGTTTGGATAAATATGACGTGATTGTCCCCGGCTGGTAAAGCCTAGACGCAGGTTCACCTAAAGGTCAAAACCTGACAATGATGATTGGCAGGTAAGCTGAGTACAGTTGCTATCTGGGAATTGATAAATTTTTAAAACAGTTTTTTCTTAAATTCGAAGCCGTGGGAAAAGTTTTTTTTGAGACCTTTACGAGTTAAACAGTTGTTGATATCATTATATAGCGATCGGATTAACTGCTTACTATAAAGAATGTTATTAAGGTGAAATATTGAGGCAGCAGGAGGATATACCTGCTCCTTTAAGTAAATGTATGAGGAAACCGAACACGGAAGGTGGAAGGTGGAATGGAAGGAGTTGAATGAATTAATAGAATTCTTGCCTGTTTGGGTAAAGGTAAGAGGAAACTGAACACTGAAGGCGAAATGGAATTAAATAGTGACATCTAAATTAGGAAAGAATTGATATTATCAAAAGCACCCAAACCATCAACCCAGGATAGAGAAAAGATGCATATAAGCCGACTTGGTGAAAATATGTACCGTTTGAGAGACTTTTAATACTAAACAAAATGTTATTGTTTGTTATAAATCCGTGTCCTGCTCTTTGTTGGCGTTTCGACTATTTTGTTTTGCTTTCTTAAGTGCGTGTTCTAATCCGTCTATTCTTCGACTCTGATTAGCAACCGATCTGCTATCAGGATCAAAAACACAACGAGGGCAGATAAGTAGATTGACCGTACCGTCCAGTAACACAACCAGCCAAGTGAAACTGTCAGCGGATCGGAGGCAGAGCCTCCAACGAGTGAAGGACGAAGTGAATGCACAAAAGTATTATTGATTTGTGGTGGCAACTTCCAAGAAAAATGTGCATTATTTGAAGAAAGGACTTCGATAAGCGACTTGTCTGTAGTAAAATGATTCTGGGTGTTTGCGATAATTTCCTTGATTTAAACAAATTAATTCTCTTTGAAGGAAGAATGATCAAAGAAATAAACGACAAAAATTGAATAAATAAATAAATAAGCACAATTGGCTGAAATTCATCTTTTCACCGTGAGAAAGCTAGATTTTAAAATCAATCTTTCAGACACTTTATATACTAGGTAAGAATTGTCGTCTAAATGGCGTAAAAATGGAAATTACGCCGATATTTCTCTTTATCAGAAACAAAATAACACGAAAATATCAAAAAAATACTATGGACTAAATTTACTCAAAGAAATCGCCATTAGATTCAGCCACGGTCTCCAGATGACTTTCGCATCTCCTGCAAGCTTCTCTTGTTTAAATTGGTAAATGCAGCCGTCATCTTTGCTTTCAGGTCATCATTGGTGTTACACGGAGTTTTGTTCGTCTCTCGCTCAACTACACCCCCGCACATTATTATTTGCAATATGGATTGCAATATGGGAAGTTAAGCAGCCACAAGTTAGGGGTGATATAGTTGCAGAAATTTTCTCACAACCAATACTGGGTTCACCTGTTTGTGTAGCATGGCACAGAGTCCTGTAGCCATATGTAAGGTTTTCCAGAAGCCTCAATCAAGAGAAGCACTATCTTTTCCAGGCATTTGATGTAGCCTCCGTGTTGAATCTGAATCCATGTAGAAATATGAAAAGAGGTTTAAAGTCTCTATCCCTAGTGATCACACCAAGCACAATGATGAAGACTGGGTGTTTGCTTTTCATCAATATCGCTACATCTTGTGGGAATCGAGAAAACCAACGGTTGTTCTGTGCTTTCATCAAATGATCCTGATTGAAATTTTGGTGGGAACTCTTCTGTTTTCTGAGAAGCTTTGCGGCGTACTGTGATAAAATTGGCTTTTTCTCATCTAATTTGAGTAAAAGCAAATGTCTTCATGCACTCCTTGCCTGATAAGAAACTCAGACACTCTCAGGTCTCTGGCTACAGAGCTGATTGAATAGCTGGGATCTCACCAACAATTTTAAGAATTCTTCCCTTATCAGAACGATTAGTGAGACTTCCAAGTGTACCTTGCTAATGACCATTGGACTCTTCTAATTCTTTTCGAATACTCTGCACTGTCCTCAGACTGACGCCGAAACACTCAGAAATCCTCATCCGGTGTGAATACCAAAGCAGAACACCATACTATTTCTAAATTTCAGGGGAAGGGGAGTGCGTCATGGTGCTGCTTTCCACGCAGACAGTGCCTAACTGAATCTAGTTTGCTGCACAGAAGACAAAACCTGAAACAAACAAGGCGCATGCGTGAAGTTAATAATATCAGGTAGCAACAATTTACCCATCACACGTTTTCTCTCCCTTGAGTGAAGATTCATATTTCATAATGGACTCATTGATATTCTGATATTTCTAGACCGCCGGCGAAAATTGGTTTTTCAAACGTTTTCTTTTTCCTAGATAGATAAGTTTAACGGACGTTGATGAGCAAATCAGTATGCGATAAATAAAGAAAACTAACACACACACACACGCGCGCGCGCATGTATATATATAGAGAGAGATTGAGAGAGAGAGAGAGAGAAAAATCTGATACATAATCAAACAAAACATGTTCAACACAGTCTTCATATGTAACGCTGTGCTCGTCTGAGTCAGTTTAAAGAAAGGTTGATATTATGGGGCGTAGATATGTAATATACAATTGGCAATAAATAGAGTAAGCTAATATATATATATATATATATATATATATATCTTCTAAACTACACCCTGTGTCTGCACTGAACTGATGTAAATAAGTTCTTGCCGGTAGGCCAACACTGGCACGTCCCCATGTTAGGGTCCATCGAAGAACGTCGCTTATCCTTTCTCCTCTTGCAATGTCCTGCATGTCTTATTTGGATGGTTTTTGAGATGGGGAGTAAATAGACGCACAGCTGCTGTTTTGTGGGATGTTGCTTCCAGTATTTGTTCATATAAAAATATGGCTGCTGAAATATGTGAATTTGTCTACTAATTTTCGAAGCTTGCTACTTTCTCGTTTAAAAAAAAACCATGAACTCTGTTTTATTTGCGTTCAAGTGGAGGCCAATACCTCCTGTTGCTTGCTCTGGTCTATGCTGTAGGGATTACGCATGGTTGGGTGTATATGTTAGTCTTTGTCATTGTTTCTGCGGGATATCGTCTGCTTCTTGCTTTCTTTTTTTTTTTTTTTTTTTAATGTAAAGCCATTTTCTTTTATTAGATCTATCGACGTTTGAAGTACGTAGTCTAGGCAGATTATAAACAAATATGGCACTCAAATATTTACTTGCAAAACTCCGGTGACAACATCAAATAAGATTGAATCTCAATTGCTTTCCTGTTTTTATAAAGCATGATTATAGCTGTAACATTTTCTTCGGGTGGACTATATGCTTGTTGTATTTGATCCCTCTGTGTATTAAATCGAATACTTTGGAGAAATCTACGGACAATGAGAGATATTTTGCACTATACTCCTTCAATGATTCTGCGGATTGGAAATTTGAGGATTGATTTTTCCGAAAACCGTCTGATTTTTCCAAAGAATTTTCTCGATTACAGGTTTAATACGGTTTTCTCGATTTCAGGTTTAATACAGTTGAGAAGCAGGGCATTATAAACCTTAGCTGCTAATGCAGTAGGAGTTATGTCTCTGTAGTTCTTAGAGATTCCGAGGTCATCTTTCTTTAGGTGGGGTAGGATGCAACCTTTTGTCCATTTCTCAATTCGATTTTGTTTATAGACAGCGTTCTATAACAGAAGAAGTATGTCATCAAATTTCCTCGACTTCCATACTTCTGGAGCTATTTTTATTGAGGCTTGCTACTTTTCTGCTTTTAATTTTAATCAGTACAACGTCCAATTCTTCCTGAGTAAACTGTTTTAGTTTAATGTCTAGTTGACTTGATAATTTTTTGATTGGTTTATCAGTCGCTTCTGATGGTTTTCCAAGCAGATTCTTGAAAATTTCTTTCCACATCTGTCGTCATTCTTCTTGGTTGGCAGCTTTTTATTTTGATCTCGAGAGGCTCTTTCCTTTGCTTACTTCATCTACTGTCAGCCATGATAATCGTGATTGTCTATCTTCTACGAATTTTCCAGTTTTTTGATTTGACTTTGAATGTGTTCTTGTTCTTTTTTATATGTGTTTGTTCTTTCTGGTCTTTTTAAAAAAAAGGTTTCTGTGTATTTGTTGGGTTTCTTTTATCTTTTATCCATGATATATTCTATGTTCATGATATAAAATGAAATTGCTTCCCATGGAACTACTACATTTGACTCTTGATTTGGTTGAATGCATTTAGCAGCTGCTTCTATCCATATTTACCCAACCCCTCCGCTCGGGCAGGATATGACATAATTTTTAAGCGAAGTTTAACAGGTTTGAATTCAGAGTTTTCCTTCTCCTAAACTAGTTGCCTCACCAAGGCTGAAGAACCTAGTCTGCCCTACTATCTACCCATAGCTGGAGGGGGATAATTGGATTCATACCTTTCCCTAGGGTATTAGTGCTATTTGAAATGCAATCAATCTCATCCAGGATTTGAACTCGTGTCGCCGTGTCTATTTCCTACGACGATAACCAATACACATATAGGGGTTATTACAAAGTTTTCATATTCATCAATCGAAGTATGTTTTTTAAATGCCACCTGAAGAGTATTAAACTTGTTTCTTACAGTTAACATGCGATGATTTCTTGTATCATTTTTGATGAGTGAAGACCATTTATTTTGTGAAGCTTGAACTGTTGACGTCGATTCAGGCGAATATTTGCCAAGAAGATTCTGTGACTGCAAGATACTCCTTCAAAAGAGGAGTATGGGTCACAGTCTACTGCACTATTTATCTAATTATTGTTTTTAAATATATAATCTAGTTATGATTTAGAGATATTTGGGTAGGTGTAGGCCCATTGCCCTAGTGGGTAGAATGTTCGCCAATGGTCCTTGAGACCGACGTTCAATCTCGTGTCGAGTCATACCAAAGCCTAAAAAATGGTACTTGGTACACCCTTGTTTAACACTCAGCATTATCATATATACCAACCACTCCGCTCGGGATATGACACAAGGTCAATTTTTAAGCGGAGTTTAACATGTTTGAATTCAGAGTTTTCCTTCTCCTAGACTAGTTGCCTCACCAAGGCTAAAGAACCCAGTCTGCCCTACTATTTACCCATAGCTGGAGGGAGAGTAATTGGATTCATACCTTTCCCGAGGGTATTAGTGCTATGTGAAATGCAATCAGTCTCGCCCAGGATTTGAACTCGAGTCACCGTGTTCATTTCCTGCGAGGATAACCATTACACCACGGGCACCTCCACACTCAGCATTATAAGGTAGTATCAAGGGTAAAGTGGAGCAATCCAGAGAAAGGAGTAGTGCCTTACACTACACCTTGGTGTTGTAGCTTATGAAAAAAGAGCTTCCGGGTCGCCCTCGACCACGCCCACCAACTTTACTTTTTGAGGTACGCTAGCCTGTTCTCGAAAAAAAAACAGTTTCATTTCAAACAATTCAGTCTTGTAAAAGTATGCAGTTTAAATGCAAGTACACAATTTATTAGTCAAAACATTTCTATTTCAAGTTATTCAGTTTAGTCATTCAGTTTAACATAAGTACAGTTTAGTTCTATTCGACTCATAGATAGGGACCAATCAGGTGCTACCACTCCAGGCTAGGGTGGAACTGGGAGCGATGGCAATGAAGGAGTGCTCCGTATTCCCTAAAGCTCCAGCATTACTGTAAGGTCACCATCAGATTGTTTAGCGTCATATCTAGGACACTCGTTGGGGAGGGGGTCTTACCCCTTTGCAGAGGTGAAGTCGGTGTATTCTACAACCCCAGCCGACTCGGCAAGACTGTAGACGGAGATGAATATTGCAAGGGGTCGCCATTAAATGATGCACACTTCATCATTGTCTGGAGGATTTTCCTTGCGCTATTTAAGGATCTTAAAGCATCGGGACTGAGACGCATTCATCCACCTGCTATGAAAACGGTGACGTCATCGTAGGTGAAGATAGATTGATAGATAGACAGAAAGTGGTAGATTTCATGCCAGCTTACTGTGATAGATGTATATATATATATATATAGATAGATAGGTGCAAACACAGTGAGATAGATATATTGACATATATATGAAAATATAGTGAGATAGATCGATAGATAGATCGATAGATAGATCGATTGATCAATGGATAGATCCTATTTACCCAACCCTTCCGCTCGGGCAAGATATGACACAAGGTCAATTTTTTAAGCGGAGTTGAACAGGTTTGAATTCAGAGTTTTCCTTCTCCTAGACTAGTTGCCTCACCAAGGCTGAAGAACCTAGTCTGCCCTACTATCTACCCATAGCTGGAGGGAGAATAATTGGATTCATACCTTTCCCAAGGGTATTAGTGCTATGTGAAATGCAATCAGTCTCGTCCAGGATTTGAACTCGTGTCGCCGTGTCCATTTCCTACGACGATAACCATTACACCACGGGCACCTCCTTATCGATCGATTGATCAATGTATAGAAAGATAGTTAGATAGAAATTGAGAAAATAAGAAAGAAATCCGGCCAAACATACAAAGGTAAGCTAAAACACAAAAGTAGGGTATAAAAATGACATGGAGAGAAGAAAGTGTTTTAAATTTAGACGAACAAGACTTTTCGTGGCAAAAAATCCCCTTAAAAAGTGCTAAAGTTGAGGGGTGGGAAGAGGGGTAAAATCGGGGAAGAAGATTCTAAATAAGCACAAAACGGTGGGGGGAGAGAGCGAGAGAGAGGGAGGGGTGAGAGAGGGGCCGCATTGCTTTTTCAATGGTATGGGGATTGGGTTGTTTTTTGGTCGCGTTTACCATTCTTATAAACCTTTGGTTATATTCGTCGATATAGAATTTCAAGCTATCAGATTAGCTGCTGAACAAGATATTCCCTTATCTTGGTAGATGATTGGCCGGGTGATCAGTAGCCGGGAGGTCGGTATTATACTTCACTTACTCCCGGCAGGAACTTACACGCACAGATACACGCTGATATCCATCCATACATACCCTAATTCAGTATCAAAATGAGTACAGATTTACATCAAAGGATAGATATGTATCTCTCTTTTTTTTTTTTTTTTAATGCTTCTTCTCTCTTCCTATCTGTTAAGTGCACGTTTATATATAATATGTGCGTGGTACTATTCAAAAGTTCGGTTTATGTAAACAGCGCCCGTGAACCGATGTAGTACAGATTTTTGCCGTTGCCTTTTGTGAGCAGTGCGTAAACTGCGCTCAGGTGAACATTTGGAAATACAAATTCATCTGTCATCATTATTTATCGATTTCTCATCGTTTCTTAGAATGTATCAAGGGCAATTGTACTTTTTTCACAGACCTCCACTCGAAAGAATATTTCATGTACACATCAAATGGTTCTTCTTCTTCTTCTTCTTCTTCTTCTTCTTATTATTATTATTATTATTATTATTTTACTCCTCGAGAGTTTTTCACTTCCGCGTTAGCTCATAGTCTTTCACTGGAGTTTGAGTGACAGTCTTCTCAAGTCTCCTGGACTCTTCTCAGTATTCTGGGCGATCTCAATTATGCACTAGTTTGGATGGTCTCCACTCGTCCTCTTATTTCCAAGTCCTCCAGTCCCTTTATTAATCCTTTGGTGACTTTACTAAGAGCACCAAATACAATTGGTATAACCGTCACTTTCATGTTCCACAGCTTTTTCAATTTCCTAACAAGGTTGAGATATTTATCCTTTTCACTTTCTTTCAATTTTTCTCTGTGGTTAGCCGGGACAGCAAAGTTCACAACTCTGCAAGTTCTCTTTTTCTTGTTGATTATTTCTAGGTCTGGTCGTCTGGCCTAGATTAAGTGATCCGTTTGTACCTTAAAATTGCTGTGGAGTTTGTGCGTTTCATTCTCCAGGACAGATGTTGGGTTGTGCATATACCATTTGTTCGTATGGTCAAATTCAAAATTCTTGCACAGTTTGCTTCTTGCAAATATTTCACCCCTGCTATAACTGATGGGTTTTAATTGGAGTCTAAGTGACAGCAAATCTCTGCAGGTTTCCAGGACTCTTCTAAGTATCCTAACCAATTGCTGTGGTTTGAAAAGCTTCACTTCTCGCAATCATCTCCAGTTTATCGAGTCTCTGTTCTACGTTTTTGGAGACTGTTGCAAGTGCCCCGACTACCACTGGTATTACAGTCACTTTCTTGTTCCGTTTTCTTTCACTTTCAGTCTATGGTGTACTTGCTCAGCTAAATCTACTATAAATTATTATTATTATTATTGAGAGTTTTCCAGACCAGCCTTATCTGATAGTCTTTCCCTGGAGTTTAAGTGTCACCAAGTCTTCTCAAGTCTCCTGGACTCTTCTCAGTATTCTGGCCGATCTCAACAATACTGTTGTTTGGATGGTCTCGATTCGTCCACTGATTTTCAACTCTTCCAGTCCCTTTTGTAAGCCTTTGAGGACCGTTCCAAGCACCCAAGTTACAATGGGTATCACTGTCACCGTTCCACAGCTTTTATTTCTTAGTTCTTTGACAATTTATAAATACTCGTATCACTTTCCTTTTTTTTTTTTTTTGATTTCCAATCTGTTGTCTGCTGGGACGGAAAAATCCACTATATGGCAATTTCTCTTTTTTTGTTAATTATCATTATTCTCATTTGAGAGGTTTTCACACCAGCATTAGCTGATCGTTTTCCACTGGAGTTAGAGTGACAGCAAGTCTCCTCAAGTCTCCAGGACTCTTCTTAGTTTTCTGACCGATCGTAACAATGCTATAGTTTGAGTGATCTCCATTCGTCCCGTTATTTCCAAGTCCTCTAGGCCCTGTACCAATCCTTTGATGACTATACCGAGCACACCATTTACATTTGTTATCAACATCACTTTCATATTCCATAGTTTTTTTCAGCTCTCTAGCAAGGTCTAGTTACTTATCTCTCTTCCCGCTTTCTTTCAGTTTTACCCTGTGGCTAGCCGGAACGTCAATGTCCACGTCAATGTCCACAATTCGGCTGGTTCTCTTCTCTTTTTGTTTACTATCACAAGGTTTGGTCGAGATTAGGTGACCCGTTTGTACCTCCAAATCCCAAAGAATTTTTGCGTCTCATTTTCTAGGACGGATTCTAGGTTGTGCATCAACCATTTGTTCTTATGGCCAAATTTAAACCTCTTGCACAATTTCCAGTAGATCACCTTCCCCCACACAGTCGTATTATTATTATTATCATTATTATTTTTACTCTGTTGTATAGTGGTTCGTACCACGTGACTTTCGGTATCTCAGAGGAATAAAAGACGTCAGGTTTCTTAAGCACAGAGAGTACTGAAAGATCTCTGTCAGTTGTAAGACCAACTTCGGAGGTAACATCAATAGCGCAAGACTTATAATATCTGTTGGACTGTACCACTACTGTTAATAAATAGTTGACTCTATTTCACTGTATATCTCTTCCTTACTACGATACAACATACTCCATGAGAGTTTTTTTACACCAGCATTGGCAAGTGGTCTTTCACTGGATTCCAAGTGACTGCAAGTCTTCTTAGTTCTCCAGGACGCTGCTGGGTATAAAAAGACAATTTTAGTATTGCTGTGGTCTAGATGGTCTCGATTCTTCCTCAGGCTCCCAATCCCCTCAGTTTCTTTTCTAGACCTTTGGAGACATCAACTTAGTTGGAATTATGTTCCATTGCCTTTTCTGTTTGCCCAGTCGGCCGGGGCTGTAGAATACACTGACTGCACCTCTGCAGAGGGGTAAGACCCCACCTAACGAGTGCCCGGGATACACTAAACAATCTGATGGTGAGGTTCCAGCAGTGCTGGAGCTTTGGGGAATGCGGAGTACCCCTTTATTGCCATTGCTTCCAGGTCCATTCTGGCCCGGAGTAGTAGAACCTGATAGGGCCCTATCTATGGATTAAATAGAACTAACAGCATACTTATACTAAACTGAATTGTTTGAATAAACTGAATAGCTTGAAATAGAAATATTTTTGACAATTAAACCGTACTTACATTTAAACTGCATGCTTATGCTTAACTGAATTATTTGAAATAGAACTGTTTTTCGACATTAAAACTGTATTTACACTTAACTGAATTGTCACATATAATTACTTGAATAGTTTGAAATAGAAATGTTTTTGACCATTAAACTGTGTACTTATGCTAAACTGAATTGTTTTAAAAAGAACAGATAATTTACATAAAAGTGGATTTGGCGTTAAATAACCTACAAAGGTTGATATGCCATAAAACCCAATAAACCAACCAACAACCTTTTCTTGTTCCTGGCAAGATCTTAGAATCTGTCAATCTTTTTGCTTTGTTTTTTTTAACTTTAGTTTTATATATAAATACAGTTGCATGCTATTAGTAGATTGATAAAACTATTTTATTAATATATGAGATTTGAATGATAAGATCAGGGAAAATGTGACGTAGATAACTGAAAGAATTCTGATGTTGATTCGGTTCGAGATAGACACATAATCTTCATAATAATAATATTTACTCCTAGTAGGATTTTCAAACCAGTTTTAACTTATGGTTTTTCACAGAAGTCTGAGTGACAGCAAGTCTCCTCAAATCTCCAGGACATTTCTAAGTATCCTAACCAATTTTGGTATTGCTATGGTCAGGGAGGTTTTAAATTTTCCCGGGATTCTCAGTTCATCAAGTCTCTTTTCCATGTTCTTCGAGATCGTTCCAAATGGTATCACTGTTATCTTCATGTTCCATCATTTTTTCTGCTCTCTGGCAAGATTCTGGTCCCCTGCGACAAGTTCTTTTCTTCCAGTTAATTATAATTAACTCTGGTCTTGTTAATTATAATTAAGTTTGGTCTTATAAATTATAATTAACTCTGGTCTTCAAGTCTGAAATGGGTAATCCGTTTGTATTTCAAAATTCCTGAGAAATTCATATTTTTCATTTTCAAGAACAGATTCTGATTTGTACATGTACCATTTGTCGGTATGATGAAATCTCAGTTTCTTTCACAGTTCCCAGTGAATCCCTTTCCCCACTCAATCGTACTTGTTCTGGTATTTTTTGTAGGTTTGCTGCCTTTATTTATTGTCTTTTAGGAATACTTGAAACCAAATAACTGCGTACAAATTATTTGTATTAGATAGGAATAATTACTCAAGTCATATGAAAGCTGGTGAATTGGTTTGATCAGGTCTCTTTGTTTAATGGCATATAGCCCTTTGTGGGTTATCTAATGCAAAAGCCATCCTTGTAGAAAAAGAGTAGTGGTACTATTTAATCCATTGCTTGAGTAGGAGGGATAAGAGGATTCATACCTTTCCCTCGGCAATTGAGTGTAATAACGTGAATGGAGTTCGAACTCACTTCCTACAATGTCACATTCGAGTACGTTAGCTATTACTCAAGATGGCTCACACTCTGGTAAATTGTTGTTGTTGTTGTTGTTGTTCTTCTTCTTCTTCTTATTCATTTATTTATTCATTTATCTAGTTTTATTATCGGTATCCTACAATCCTTCACCGGGTCTTTAACCAAGACCTAGCACGAGGGAAGATCGTAATTACATGCATTCTATGTATTTATGTTTTTTTACTGCCATTTTTGGGTGATATTTTTCAATTACATTGATAGTACTCTCCAAAAGAGACGAGCAGTTCTGCAAAGTGCAATTTTTTTGGTATTTCATAAAGGACGGGACTGTCTGGTATCTTGTTAAGGTATTTATAGCCTCCCCCCCCCATTTCTTGATCATACCCAAGGCTCCTTCTATAAGTGTCACGGTGGTACTTTTAAGATGCCATTTCCATTTCTAGGTCTTTGTGTTTACTCATTCTATTTTGTTCTTTGACTGATATGTTATTATCTTTTGGCACTGACATATTAATTAGAAGGCGTGTTTTTTTTTTCTAGTCCTTAACCAATATATCTGGTCTATTATTCTTTATTTTTCTATCTGTTTGGATTACAGACTTCCTGAGAATAGTCGATTCTTTGGCTTATGTTATTGGTTCTAGTTGGCGTTTATACCTTTCTGCACAATCCAATATTCAGTAGGAATAAATTGAAGATAACCATCTTCTTCTTCTTCTTCTTCTTCTTCTTCTTCTTCTTCTTCTTCTTCTTCTTATTATTATTATTATTATTATTATTATTATTATTACAGTTCATCTTCTAATTATAAATAAATAGGAAGCTACTTGAAACCATATAACTATGTGCCAACTATTTGTATCAAAATGGTTACTTGAAGCTATAAATGCTTTCAAATGATTCTCATTAAATAAAAATAGTCACTTGAAACCATATAAAGGCTTGCGAAAAGAAAGCAAAAAAAAAAAACTGCCTCTAGCGGTAAGAAATGCATTAAAAACCAACCAACCAACCAACCAACCAACTTTTGAAAAAAAAAAAAAAATACTACCCCCTCCCCCCAAAAAACAAAAAAAAAAACCCCAATAGATTATATTATAAGATTCTAAGATTATACTTTGATTTAATAAATAAAGCTGGCCAAATCGACTGGGGCTGCAGAATTTACCGACTCCATCTCTGCAATGAGTGTCCTGGATATGACACTAAACAATCTGATTGTGAGGTTCCAGTAATAGTTGAGCTTTGGGGAATGCGGTTTACCTCTTAATTGCCATCACTCCCAGGTCCACTCTGGTCCGGAGTGGTAGCACCTGAAAGGG
>CAUZXS010005696.1:0-117500 GCA_963585895.1 Sepioteuthis lessoniana | reverse complement strand
ATGTTTTATACTTTTCACCTTTTTTTTTTTAATCCCTTGACTTTAGATTTCAGGGCCATTAAGAGAAAAACAATACAAAATTTTTGCATATAGAATAAGCTGCTTTATATAATATGTATATGTATCTGTGTTTATGTATGTGTGTGTATATATATATATATATATATATAGTAAGTAGTAGATAGTGTTCGTCAATGTACCTGGAGACCAAGGTTCAATCCCAGGTTGAGTCATACAATAGACTCAAAAAATGGTACTTGATGCTTCCTTGTTTAATACTCAGTATTATAAGGTACATATCAACGGTAAAGTGAAGCAATCCAGAGAAATGAGTAGCACCCTCCCCTACACCTTGGTATAGTAGCTATTGAAAAAGATGTGTAAAGTTGCCAACTTCTCTTATATATATATATATATTTTTTTTTTTTTTTTTTTTTTTTTTTTTTCTCCTCCAAAATAATTTCTGCAACAATTCATCTTATTTACAATCTTTTTTTTTTTCTCCTCATTATTCAGGCCCTGTATATAAACTGAAAAAATATTTTGTTTTATTTGTTAAGTAACATTACCCATAATTCCCTCACTGATATTTGTTCAAATAAATAAATCTTGATGACAGTGCACATATGCAAGTGTTAAAATGACACCATAAAATGTCCCAGTTGACCCAACACTAGATAAGGACACTAACAGTTAGATCCCTTTGTTAAAAGTAAAGGCTGTGGATATCCATTGATGAGGATTAATTTCTTCTCTCAGTCATTACTAGAATTGTCCCCAATGTTTGTGCAATATACAGACAGTTGAACAGTCATGGAACAATGGGAGTCAGAATCAAATCCATAAAGGTTCTTGCAGTTTTGTTTGTTTTTTGTTGGGTTTTTTTCCCCTTCCCATCATGCACCATGATGAGGTTGCCATGTGGTATGAGATGTCAACCTAATTTTCATTTGCAAACTGATGCCTTTTCTGATTAATATGATTATTTCTGCTGAAACTGGTAATGTCCCTCCTCTTTCTGGGTGGTCAATTCGAGTAGCTTTCTTTTTTAATCTAACAAAATACAAAAGAGAAATAATTCTAGAACATAAAACAAGATTAATAAAATAATAAAAATTAGCCGATCTCCTCCACCTCACCCTTTGTTTTTTGCAATAATGATGAATTCTTTCTGATTAATGCTCTCGATAAAATATTTGTTTGTTTTGGTATTTTATCTTTTTATCATATTTCTTTTTCTTTTCTTTTTCATTTCCTTTTCTTTCTTTTTCCTCTTTAATTTCCTTTTTCTTTTGTTTCTTCCTTTTCTTTCTTTTCCCTCTTTTATTTCCTTTTTCTTTTGTTTCTTTCTTCTTTTCTTTCTTTTCCCTCTTTCATTTCCTTTTCTTTCTTTTCCCTCTTTCATTTCCTCTTTCTTTCTTTTCCCTCTTTCATTTCCTCTTTCTTTTGTTTCTTCCTTTTCTTTCTTTTCCCTCTTTCATTTCCTTTTTCTTTCTTTTTCTTTTTACTTGGTTTCCGTTTTATTTTCATTTTCATTTTCCTTTTCTTTCTTTCACTTTCCTGTTTTCATAATTTTTCTTTTTCTTTCTTTTCCCTTCTCATTTTCTTTCTCTTCCTTTTTTTTTTTTTTTTTTTTTTTTTTAAATTCCTGATATTCAATAATCAAGGAGAAAGACAAGAAAAATTTTTTTTCTCAAATGTATCTATCGCTTAAAGCAGCAATTTCAGAATCTGTCTTTCAGGGATTTAAAAAAAAAGAATGAAAGAAAAAGAAAAAAATGAATCATTTTCTAAGAGAAAATATTTTATGAAACTTCAATTTTAAAGAATCTACAAAATTTTGTTTTAAATGTTTGTTTTGTTATTAGAAACTTATAGATTGTTATTATAAAGGTTTTTATTTTACTTTTTGAGTCAATTCAATTTTTACAGATTTGATTTCAAAGAATTGTCCTAAATTATTTCCAGTTGAACAATTTTAACGCTTATATTGTTTAATTTTGATTTTGCATGAATCAAAATTGATTTCTTTTTTCATGAATTTGTAGTGTTAACTCTTTATTGTTTCTGTTTTTAGTAATTATAAATTGTCTAATAATTTCAATTTGTTTAAATTATAAAGACTTTGAATTCTTTTAGTTGGATTTTATTTAATTTTTTGTATAAAGTTTTAATTAACAATTGCTGAGATAGAATTATTTTATTACACTTGATTACCTTTCTCTGTGTATACATGTTAAAAGTAATCAGTGTGTATAAATATGTGTATGCATATATATATATATATATATCATCATCATGTCATACTGATAATACAGATTCACTTGACTCTCTCTTTCTCTCTCTCACTGGCCATTCGTCTCTATCATCCATTGCTCTTAGTGGGTCCTTCAGATGGCATCCATTGTCCATGCAAAGCTGATAAATATAGGTCTTCGTTTGTCAGCCAACACTAATGTGTCCATGTGTGGGAGCCCACAGGAGAATTTTTAGGAATTGGTCCCTGTTTCTTCAGCCGTATTTAGCATGTCTTGTTCATCTTACTTGGATGGTTTAGGAAATGGAGTCAAGTGACCATAGAGCTGCTTTTTTGTTGGATGCTGCTTCTAGGATTTGTTCAAAACAGCCCACAGCATCCTTCTTTAGTTTCCAAATAGCTTTTTCTCTAAGTGCCTTCATAAAGTGCAGGTGGTACAGCTATACAGTAGTACTGACATGGCTACAGCTTGCAAGAATTCTCATTTCATTTTATCAGAGAAATTAGATTCCAGATGATCGATTATAATAGGCCATACCTTTCCTACACACATGTTGACATCGCTTTCTATAAATGAGATATTGTCACCCAGGTATGTGACATGGTATACCAATTTTAAAGGCTTTTCATATAATGTGGAGATGGCTCCATCTTGTTTAAAACACATGAATTCTATTTTATCTGAATTCACATAGAGGCCAATGCCTCTTGCTGACTATTCCAGGTTTTGCAACAGACTTTTGGCTTGTGCAGGTATATTTGCAAAAAGCACCAGATCAGCTTCATCCGTAATAGTTTCTCAAGGATATCATCTACTGCTTACCCTTTTAAGTGTGAGGCCATTTCCTTTCATTAGATCTATTGACGTTCGTAATATATAATCAAGGCAGATTATGAATTGATATAGTGCTAATGTATCTCCTTGCTGGACTTCAAAAATATTTTTAAAAATCAGTGTCATCATTGGGTGAGCAAACCATTGCTTTTGTGTTTTTATAGAGCATCATTATAGCAGTAACAGTTTCCTTGGGGAGACTATATACTAGAGGTATTTGCTCCATTTTTCTACAAAAAATAATGCTGCCTGGAAATTTTTTATACATACTCATTTGATGATTCCACAAATAGTCAGAATCTGAAAAGTTGTGGATTATTTTTCTCCTAAAACTGTTCTGAATTTTCTCATCTTCTAGTCGAATACTATTGAGAAGCAGGGCATTATAAACCTTAGTAGTTATGGCAATAAGAGTTATACCTCTGTAGTTCTTAGGGATTCCAAACTCCCCTTTCTTCGAAAAGGAAAGAATGAAATTTTTCTTTAATTTTTCTATTTTGTTTATATACAGTGTTGTATAAGTGTGTGTGTGTGTGTGTGTTATATAGTTGCCATCCACCTATATATATCTATAATCTGTTTTACCTTAATTGAAAAAAAAAAACCCTCTGGCATTGTGGGTTGAAATTGAGATCATCAAGGATGTAGTGTAAAATAAAATTTTTAAAATTTTAACTCTATCCCCAAAAGGAAGATTTTAGCTGTCAAGAGTGTAGAATAAAATAATTGATTTAGTATTTATATGCATATTTAAAAACTAAGATTACAAGTTATTCCTTTTAAGTAGTCTGTAATGATACAATATGTCGATGTGTCCTGGGAGGGGGAGGCACATGTGTGGCATATTGATTTTGTTGTAAGAAATGGACTTGATCATCTGAGTTCAAACCCTGGATGAGGCTGTTTGTGTTTCATTTTTGTGTTCATTATTCCCTTCAGAAAGGCACCAATCTATCTTTTCTCTCTACTTAAAATATAGGTAAATAATAAGACAGACTAGGCTCTCTAGCTTCATTGATCAGCAAACCATTCTGGGAGAAGGAAAAAAACCCTAAATTCCAAACTAAGAATTGAAGTTCCTGAGGCCTTAACTGCATTTTGGTAATTCCTGTGTTGATACTGATTCCAAATTAACCCTTCCCTTGGACAAACATTAGCATTATGAAGAGTGGAGACCCTTTGCATAGGCAATTATTGATCTTGTATACAACCCTTGCCCTGGCCTGTGCCGAGATCCAGATTCAGATTCTAAGTTTTGAGAGACTGGCAGATACCATGACCATAACCTTTGAACTCAGTTTTTCAAACTGAACAAATGAAGCTATACATCATTTCAGCAGTCACTATTCATATTCAGTGTCTACTACTTTTCTAGATTATTGTTTAAAACTGGTATAAACAAATACACTGTATGAATAAGTCATAAAGGTGGCTGGGTTCTTCATCATGCGGTCCTCTTTCACAGATTCCCTTGATTCTCTCTTGTCATCGGTCTTTATCAGTCATTGCTCTTAGCAAGTCCTCTAGACAGTATCTAGTGACCACACAGTTTATGAATGTAAGTTTTTTGCTGGTCAGCTTATACTAGTGTATCCATGTGTAGGAGTCCATGGTAAAGCATTACTTTTGGGTTCTTCTTTACTTTTCAACCAGTGTCCAGCATTTCTTACTAAGATGGTTTGTGAGATGGGAGGTAAGTGACTGTACAGCTGCTGTTTTATAGGGTACTTCTTCCATGATTTGTTCAAAACAGCATGCAGCATCCTTGTGTAGTTCCCATCTAGCTTTTTCTCCAGGCATTTTGTTAAAGTCAAAGCAGTGAAAGCATACAGTAGTACTAACATGGCTACATCTTGGAAGAAATCATGTTTCATTTTATCAGAGAGATCAGATACCTTTGTAAGGCAACTGACTTAGGAGAAGGAAAAAAAAACTGAATTCAGAATCAGAAGCCATGGGGCTCCAATCTCTCTTTGCTTCTACTAGAGTATTTACTGATAGGAGAGTCATAACAAAGAAGGTTTTTATTTCAGTAGCAATGTTTTCCTTGAGGTAGGTGGGGGAGTTTTTGTTTGTTTTGTTTTGTTTTTTATTTTTTCTTTGGACTTTGTTCAAGCTTTATTTTTTTTAGGCTTTCCCCCACCTCATCATCCTTAGTTCTGTAAGAAGATCAAATTCCTTTATCTATGTTTGTACCCATTGAACTTGGGTTATCCTTAATCCTGCTTTTATCACTGGTCAGCTAACCCAGATATGAAATTGGGGTTATATCTCCTGAGATTTGAAAGGTTTGGACTTTGGCTACAATCAGGCCACCTAGATATCATTAAGCGGATTTTTATTAAAGAACTTCAAAAAGGTCTTTTTCACCTGAAGCCATTTCCTTTGAATGATCAAAGGACTAGCCTGTTATTGATGCACAACTTTCTAATAGCATTGATCTCCAAGAAAACAAGGGGACAAAAACTACATAAGTTGATGTGTATGTATGTAAATATGCTTACATGCATAGTATATATAAACACATGTATGAGCAACTACCCAAAAATTTGCATGCATGCATGTATGTATGGCATGTGCTTGCATGGTATGTACATATGTATACATGCATGGTGTGCATGTATATACACATGTAGCAGTATCCATAGTGGTCAGTAAGTGGACACCCAACTAAAATAATGACACCACCAACCTGAAGATCATCATTATCAGCATCATGAAACTCGGTCGTGATAATGATCTTCCTGTTTTTGTTGTCGTTCTATTTTAAAGTTGAAAATATTTTTCTGTAAAGATTTTCCTGATTAAAAGTACTTCAAACATTAAGTTATATAAAGAAAAAAGTTTGCATTAAAAAATGCTCAACACTATTATAGCAGAGGAAGTTTAAAACTTTAAAAATATTATAATCATGGATGAAATATATGCACGCACATTCTATCCCAGATATCAAGCATTTTCACTATAGGTACTGCAACCTTTAAACACTGTAAATATATATATATATAAATATAATCACATAAATGCATTGTTATTGATTTTAGTATAGAAATATATTGAAAATCTGAAAGGTAATAATTGTCAATAGACATGAATTTCTGCTAGCATTACTGAGAGAATAAGGTTACTATATGCATAATATTAGCTTATTTCAAACCCATGATAATAATCCATTAGATTATAAGTAAATAAGATACTAATATTTGATGGAATATTAGCAGTTAAAACCATGCTGTATCTTGTCTGGTAAGCAGGACATTGAAAACAAACTGGTTGCATTATTCTAAACAAAAAAGCTGTACAGTCAGTGGCCAGATGACAGAAAGCCTACAAGGCATCTGGCTAAATCAGTAGAAAATGGCTCCATTTGATGTGACAGATCAAAACAACATTTTTAATGTCAGATTATAAAACTTGATTTGTGTCTTGCTAATCCAGTCACCATCAAGGAAACAAGAGAACAAGTTTCTGTCATGGGAAAAACACAGATACTCATCAGTCTCCGAATAGATTAACTTTATTTTTTCTTTCTTTCTTGTTTCTTTTCTCCAGTAGAAGAATTCTCTGTGGTTGTGTCATTGTGTATTAAATGCAGTTTCTGATTTGAGTTATTGCATATATCATATCATTTTTATAATTAGTGGGTACTTTTATTTTCTCATGTGGATTGTTCAATCCTAGGTTTATCGAAATACAAAAATAAAAGCATTTGAAATGTAGTTTTAAATATTTTATGTTCAGCTGAATTTTCAGATTGACTCAAATAAAAATAAATGTTTGTTATTTGATGAGAACATATCCGAGTTAACTATTTTTGACATATTTGCTTTTATTCAGTTTTTTAGAATTTGTCAAAATAGAAAAAAATAATTATGATTATCAATTTCAAATAGTATCATGTATTTTTAATTTTTTTTCTTTTAATCATTCAGTCTATCATTTTTATGAAATGTCAGTTTGTTTAGGGTTATTTTATACCTAGAGGTTAGGGAATCACTTTTATTGTATATATGTATATTTATATTATTTGTATAACTGTTTCTTTAGAGGGTTTTTTTTTTTTTTTTTTTTTTTTTTTTTGGCACAGTTATATAGGATCAAGTATTCTTATCATATACAAATAATTTTTAATTAGATCATTTGACCCATAAATGAGATTCTAACTGGTCCTACCCAACTCCAGATCAGAGTTGACCAGAAAGTAATAGCCATGAAGAGGCACTCCACCCTCTCCAGATGTCCATCAGATGCAGTTTAGTGTAATACCCAGGATACCCCCTTTTGTGATGAGAGTTTATATCTCTCTGCTAGTCTTTATACAAAAAATCTCTTAAAAAGCTACACAGAAAATGTAAATATGATTGCAATTCCCAAACTTGTAGGTATAAAATAACCCTATTTGAATTGACATGCCATTTTTTAAAAAATCAAAAAATTATTCAAACTGATATAAAAATTTAACCAAGTTGTTTTTGTTTTGTTTTTTTTAACCATGAGAATATTTTTGTTTATATCTCTGAAATATCCCTTCTGCCCTCCAGGATAATCATTGTTTTTACTGCCTCATCACTAAGATGAACAAATTGTCTATTCAACTGACTGTCTGAATAAAGAAGTTCCTCATGAAATATCTTATCAGTCACTCATGCATTCATTGTTTTTACTACCTTCCTTATCACCTATGTTGAGAATAGAATCACTATCAGATGAAATGCCTGAACAAGAAGACCCAGAACAAACAATATTTTCCATACCATTATTTATAAGGCCGCCCACACATAGCTCAGTATTTCTTAAATTTACTGACATACAAAGTGAGTTCAGAAAGTATCTGGACTGCTGCTATTTTTATCAAGACAAATAAACTATGAATGAAACTTGAATTTTCTTCATAACAGTCCTTTTGGCATTTAACATATTTATTCCATTTAGTTTTTCACCTGATGATGCACTTTTTTGATAGGCTATGAAACTACATCATCATTTTTCTTTTAGTCCATGTTCTCAAATGTTGCTCTTAAGATTAATTTTCAGTTGAGGAAATAAGAAAACCATGACTGCCTAAAAACATTCTATGAAATCTTTACAAAATCTGGAACTTTTTTATTTTCATAGACTAAAGATTTCCACATGTTCTGATGTTAAATCCCTTAATTATTCAAGTGTAGAAGGAGAAGTGAAATTGGCGACCGTAGTTGAGAGTGAACTGAAGGATGCCTTTTCAATATCTACTACACTGAGGGGGCACTACTCCATTCCTTGGATTGCTTCACTTTACCCTTGATCTGTACTTTATAATGCTGAGTGTTAAGCAAGGCCGTATCAAGTACCATTTTTTGAGTCTTTGGTATGACTCGACCTAGGATTAAACCCTGGTCTTCCGGACCATTGGCAAACATTAATCAAATTAAGCTTTAGATCCCTTGTAAGGGATCTAAACTCCTTAAAATGAATCTAAATTTCTTTTTGCTGAGATTATATATTTTTTGTAATGAAAAAATTTAAAAATATTAAAAAAAACTTATTGTCCAAAGTCTTACGAAAAATTACTTTGTGAATATGAAACAAATAAAAAAAAATGAATATTGATGCTTGTTTTGTTATTCAATATTTATGAAATTTAATCCTTTCCAAGACTTAAATTTTATTTTCAATTTATTTATGCCATCTTTTATCTTATGTTTCTAAAAAGACAAAAATTCTGTTACATTTTAATTTATGGACCTTTAATATTTTTCACTTTTCCTATGAAAATGAATCAGTTTTGGTTAAGTGTGATACGGTTAATTTGAAGCCAAACATTTTTAGACCTTATTTTTCCAATGCAGGTATCATTGGGGAACAAGAAAAGTTTTGGTAAACAAGCCAAAGCCTTACTATGCTTTTTTACCTGGATTATTATTATTATATTGCATTGCACTGATGGATAAATTCTTTTGAAACAGATTTTCTTTTTGTATTGAATCAACAGAAAATAGATTTTCTTTCTCTTCTGTTGTTTGTCTAAATGGTAATTACAATATAATAAAATATCATTTCAGAAAAAAATTATTTGGGCAAATTAATCAACGTATTTATGTGAAAAGGGAAGTTGGCAGAGAAGGAAAATGAGCAGTAAATTTTGAGAAAAAATGGGATGAAAATAGCCTTGTGTTTATAAAAGAAAAAATAAGAATTTCAATTATTTTTGGCAAGATTTGAAAAGAAATTAAACAACACCCCCCACTTCCTCCTCACTAAAAAAATCCCCTGAGTGAATTGTGAATTATTATGTTTTTAATAAGAGCAATTTATTTGCCATGGAAATTCTGAACCGGTGAGGAAGAAAAATGGGATAGTCAAACCCTTTGAAGTAATTGAGGAAAAAATAATGATAAATAAAAAGAAATAAAAACCAAATTGTATGTAAAAGAAATGCACAAGCTTACAATTTCTTTGAAATCTTAAGATAAGACTTTCTTTCATTTATTTTTTTTTTCTTCCAGTCTTTAATGTAAGAATTTTATTTCAAGTAATGATCGAGAAAGCGACTTTTCTTTTCTTTCTTTTTAACTTTTTTCTCTCTCATTTCTTCCATTTTTCAGAGAATTCTGGTCAATGACCATTATTAAAGTAAAAGCAAAGTGTAAAAACATTTTCACTTAGTTTTACGCATTCAACTTTAATACCAAAAATTCAAACAATGGATTTTCTTGATTAATTTTTATTGAAAGATAGAAAATAGTAAAATATTGCATGATTAAGAAGATTGACAAAGGAATCATTTTCAGGAGAAATTATATTTCTTTCTTACTTGTATTCATTTTGGCAAAGTGTTCCTGTAAAGGAAACGCTTTAAATTTAACAACCCGCAAATAAAGATTAACATCTTTGATTTCTTGCAAATTCTTTTAGGAAAAATTGTATTGAAAAATTTGCAAACAAACAAGTCTTAATTATTTAATAGGATATTTGATTTACTAGGGTGAGTCAAAAGTTTTACAATATTTCAAGTTATTTCATATTTCAGCATCTGTTAACAAAGCTGAGTTTATGGAAGTGTTGATTGTTGGGGCTTTGTGAAGGACCAAGTTCTGACCATTTATGAGTAGCTTGGCTGTTTTTCAACCATTTCAAGGAAGGCCTTATCTTCTATAACATAAAAGCTTCCTGGTCATTGTTTGCCTTTGAGACTTGTGTCACCTTTCTTGAAATGTCCAAACCAGTTTTGTGCTTCACATTTGTTGACAGTTTTCTGGGCCTTCAATATTAATTTCTTTTGCTGCTTCCCTTACATTCAGGCCTTTTCCAAAGTTAGCATAAAATAGTTCCAATTGCAATTTTTTTCACTAGAATTATCAAAGGTGTAAAATAACTTTTAATGTGATATCATCATCATGTCGTGCCACTAGCACGGATATCCCTGACCCTCTCTCGCCACTTCTCTCGATCATTCATCGCCTCTGGTAGGTCTTCAGGGCTACATCCCGTATCCTCACATAGCTGCTGTATGTATGTTCAAGCTATGGAGGTCCATAGGAGTACATCACTTATGAGCTCATCCCTGCTTCTCCAGCAGAGTCCTGCATGTCTGGTTTGTCTACAATTCAGACAACAAATTGTATGAAGTTAATGACACAACATGGGGATACAAATTCATGAAAATGATAAGTGAATATAAAAAAAAAACTTTTGACTCTCACCCTAGTATTTTCAAGACAGGTATATATCTCCTCATTTGGAAGACAGCCCAGTTGGCTGGGACTGTAGAATAAACTGACTGTATATCTGCAGAGGGTTAAGACAACCCACAAAAAAGTGTCCTGGATATGACATTAACAATCTGATGATGAGGCTCCAATTATGTTGGAGCTTTAGGAATGCTGAGTACCCCTTAATTGCCATCACTCCCAGTTCTATTGTGACCCAGAGTGGTAGCACCTGATAGGGTCCTTTCTATAGATCAAAAAGAACTGTTTGACATCTAAGCTGAGTGTATCTATTTCCTTGCCCATGAGGTTATAATTATGTGGATGCATATCTTCAATCCTCTTGGGAAGACGTGGCATTGGAGGTGACCGTGTCCTCTGTAGAGAGTATGGATGTAACTTACAAGACACATCAGGTTAATTGGCTGTGCAGTTGCCATGGTTAGTTAATTCGGCATCATTTGTGTGTGATGTGAAAAGGTAGCTCAGTGCTAGAGTTTCAGTTCTGCATTCTGTGGTCACTGGTTTGGTCTCTGTTGGGGGAGATTATGGTATACACTGCTGATGAGACCTAATAAGGTTGAAACAGCTGTCCAGTGGTTCCATATGTCATGCACGAATGTTTGCTAGATTTTCTAGTCATGGTAATTGTTGCGTTCTGGTTAGTGAAAGCTTGTAATATTAAATAAAAGACAAATCACGATAGGGGAGGAAATAGAGATATATTCTCAGGAAAAAGTATATACAATAGAGTAGACAAGAACATAGGATTAGTGAATACGGAATAAAGATATAGTCCAACGATAGTATTGGCTTCTGTTATGACGGTAGCAAGTAAGGTGATCTAGTGCGATCTCCAGTCTCCAACGCTCTAATACTATTCCTATAAGAAGCTGCTCTTCACCTTCTAGTCTGCCCTGGTATTAGTAGCTACTGCTATATATGGCAGATGGACTAGTTCATTGGGTGGAAGAAGGTGGGTGATACCCAACAGTAATTCAATTTACAACAAACCGAACAAATCATTTAGAAGACTGACATAACAGAACTTTCCTGCCCATCAAATTCTCGTCTGACATTGTATGCTAAACAAATATTTGTAAATATAATAAAAGTCAGGAACTTGAGTGTAGATTTTCTAAGCAGGTAAACTCTCTCCCTCCCCCCACACACACACTTAGGCAAAGTGTGTTGCACTGATTTTTCTATCTTGCATTTTTCTCTCATTCAGGTCTACAATTTTAAGTTAAGGTTAGTATGTATTTATTCAACCCCTCCACCATGGTTAGAATGTGATGCAAGGTTAATTTATAAGTGCAGTACAGTTAGTTTGAATTCAGTTTTCCTTCTTTCAGACTGGTTGCTCAACCAAAGAGGAAGGACCTATTCTTCGCTACTATTTACCCATAGCTGGAAGAAGATGGATTCATGGCTTTCTCAAAGACATTTGTACAAAGGGAAACTCATTTAAACTTGGTTCTCTGATTCCATAATAACAAATTTGCTCAGCATGTTTGTAAGATTTTCAAAGCAAGCAGAACCTCCCCACTTAGAATATTAGTGCAAGACTTGCCCTGTTGAAGTGACAAAGTTATAAATGCCAACAAGGAACAGCAGCAATGAAATTCATCTTGTGAATATTAATTGTCAGTTTTATCTCTTATTAACGTGAGCTACTTCAGGTCTGCCATTGCAAATATTTGTATGTTTTACTTGATAACATTAAATGTTAATAACTGTCACATTTTAACAACTATGTTGCTCTTAGTAGATTTGTTTCTTTGGTTCCATTGGAGATGTTTCAGTTTGTGATTCTTTTTTACCTTTTTTAATGGAAATTTTTATTTTATTTTCTTGTATTAACTTTTTTCACTGCACTTTATTTCACGTAAAAGACAGTGACAATTTTGTTTGTTTGTTTATGTTTGTTTGTTGTTTTTTTTTCTCTGTTAAGTTCTGACCTTGAATCCAAATTCTATGTCAGATGCAGATGCTGAAAGAAGAAAGCTTGAATAATGACAAGAACAAGAGGGGGGAAAAAAAACTTTTTTTAAAAAAGATTGTGGCACTTTAAAGATTTCGTGATTGCACATGAATCTACACGAAGAAAAAAGATTATTGAAATGAAAAAAGCTATTTTAGCTGATAATAACTAAATTCAGTAAAATAAAAATAAAAAATATCAATAAATTAAAATGTCTTAAAATGAAAAGCAAAAAAGTGAGTAAATATGACAAAGAAGGAAAAGGAAAAAAATGTTCAATAGATTTTTTTAAAAATAAATGTCAAATATGTAAAAGAAAGTATACAAATAAAAAAAATATATTAGAAAAATGAAAGACAATGAAAAACGTGTAGATAGATGAATGAAAAAGGAAAAAATGGTAATGAAGCAAAAGAAAAAAATTGAAATGAATGAGAAAAAGAAGAAAAGAAAATATGAAGAAAGAACTTACAGTAAACAGATAAGAAATGAAAAAAAAAAGCAGGAACAAAAGATGGCAAAAAATAAGAAAAGAAAAAATTTCAAGAGAAGAAATGACTAAATAAAACCACTTAAAATTTGAAGTGGATGAAATTGAAGAATACATATGAATGAGTTCTTTTGTGTATTTGTTAAGAATGCTAAAACCCTGAAGGCCAATTTGAAGTGGTCCCAAAAAACAGACTTGCATGACAATACCAGAAAGGTTGATCTTGTAGAAAGAGATCAAAAACTTCTGTTGTATTATCATCAATAAGTCTTCATATTCCCACTTATTCTAAGTTGCAGCATTTTTCTCTTTTTTTATTTTAAAATATGTTTGAATTATGATTTTTTCCCCCTCAAAAATCGAGATTTTTTTTTCTTTTTCAATTATCTATTAAGTGGATGCAAGAGTTCCCAATATTAATTAAAATTAAGAAGTAAATACAACCAGAGATTGCCTAATTAGTTGATATCAATCCTAGGAGTTGATAGGAAGTAGATAAACATGGTCAAAATTAGATATTAAGAAATAGAAATAAACTGATTACTCTATGCCAAATGACAGCAATCAGATACTACATTCTAAGCATTTCAACATATATTTATCCTGCTGACATGCTGTTTTGAATAAATCCAGGAAGCAGCACCCCACAAAAAAGCTCCTATCTTACAAACCATCAAAATCAAACAAGACGTGCTCGGCACTGCTGGAGAAGTAAGGATGAACTCCTAAGTGACATTCTACTACAAACTTTTACACCTGGATATACCAGTCTTAGCTGACCAGTAAAGACTTAGATTTACCAGTTCTTTGTGGAGACTGGATACAATCTAGAGAACCTGTCAGGAGTAATAGATGATAGTGACAGATGGCAAGAGAGTCAAGAGACTGTTGTATCAACACTTGATGATGATGTATTTCCAAAAGACTGAATACTTTTGTTGAGTTCTAGCATTATGTTTAATATTTTATAGTACTTCCACAACCAGACTAAACAGTTTTCCCACACCTCGTTGGTAGACCTTAGAATAGACTAACTATATCTCCCTCCAAATGTCCCCCAAAAAGGTATCCTGGGTATGACATGAAACTGCATCTGTTCATAAAACTCCCCTTCTGGGAACTGTGTTGTATCCTTTCACTGCCATTACTCCCTGGTCCACTCTGACCCAGGGTGGTAATACCTGTTAAGGGTCTCATCTATGGGTCAAATAGATCTGTTTAAAAATTATTTATATTCAATTGGACTGTGAGCTAAAAAAATCTCTTAAAAAAAGAACTACAAAAAATAGAGTTATGACCTTACAATGAATGCAATTCCTTAACCTCTAGGCATAAAATAAGCCAAGACAAGTTGACATGCCATTAAAATCAATTTTTTTTTTTTTTTTTTTGTATCCCTACATTCACTGGGGAAGGGAATACAGAACACCAGTCATGTAGGGTTTGGTATGTACTTTCCTTTACTATTGTATATGGAAAAGCACATCTTTCTATTTATTTATACATTTGTGGTTCAATGAAGGATCAAAGACTCTATGAAGGGGTTGATGACCTAAAAAGTTTGACTTCTACGTAAAATACTGAAGTAGATTCTTTGGACATCATGTGTTCTGTTTACTGAATATTTTTTAATGCAAACAAACAAATTAAAATTACCTGACTCTCTCCTCCTCTCTCACTCTCCATTTTGATATCAATTTCTTCTTTTACAAAATTTGATCTGCACTTTCTTCCAAACTCTTCCTCATCTACCAGCACCATTACCACGAAAAAAAAAAAATGTTGTTCAGTCTTTGAGCAAAATAGCAATTTCTTTCTTGCAGAATAAAAAATGTATTTTGCAAACTGGAGACGCTGATTTTTCATGATTAATATGCTTGCACATACAAAGTGAAATGTTTTCTTTTTTTCATGAGGATCGCATGGTCCTCTCTCTCTCTCCACCCATACCAACACTCTTTTCCTTTTTTTTTTTTTTTTTTTTTCTTTTTTTTTTCCTCACTGTCTTTCTTGTCAGAACACTCCAATCAACAAGTCATCCTGTAATCATCTACAGTTGACATGCCAGGAAAATTTGTATCCACAATCTACTCATGCTGTTTTCACAATTGCACTTCTCTTTTCACTTCAATAGAATAATATCCACATTCTATCCAGTTATAAATATTTACCTTATCATTGTAATTATTTGTGTATAACACACAATTTTTCCCCCCATTTTTAAGACTAAAAGTTAGAGGTGTGTATTGTACACAATAACTAAATATTAACTTTTTATCTAGCTATGTATTCAGGACAATATGATCGAATGTAAGTTATATCTATGATCCAAACTAACTAATTTGTAAAAACACTTCTGTTTAATACCACGACAGAGAAATAGCCATTGGAATATGTGTTTATTTATAATTTTCTTTTTCTTAATGTGAGCTCATTTTTGCTACAAGCTTGTTGCATTTTTGTACATGTGCTCTAAATATTGCATAGATGTTTTGTTTCAAAAACATAAGTAAACTGTAAATTTTTATTTTTAGTCTATATGAAAGAGAAAAAATTAGTCTATATGAAAGAGAAGAAATTGGACAAATGTTAAATTGAGCTGCTACAAATTTTAAATGACAGTCAATAAAACATATGCAATACATTCTTTTATAAATCTAAAGCTTTAGTATTCTTATAAAAGAGATTTATTTATTTGCTATACCTTTTTGGGTATCTCCTTTTTACTATCTTCCCTCATCAACCTTTACAAAAATGAGAATCTTTGCATTGAACCTATACAATACTAATGCAATATACAAAATCAAATTCTGTTAAGTAATTCATCCTAGGGGTTTCAAAAATGCCCTCTTAATTTCTTTTTCTTACCATCATTTCTGATATAATCTAATTCAATCTTTAATTATTTTTTTTTTCTGAAAATATATTGCTCTGTGGGCAAAAAAATCCTATCGGTTAATAGACTTAGTTTTTGATACTTGTCTTGACAGTAAATTTCTAGTTGGCAGAGAAAAATTTTAAAAATAAATGAGAAAAAGTTAAAAGTAATTTCTACTATCTGCTGGATGCACAATACATTTAAGAATGGCTGAAGAATATATGAACTGAAATGTTGGAAGAAATACAAGAAAGACAAAGATACTGGTTTAAAAAAAACAAAAAAACTTTTAAATGGGAATTATCTTATGACTGAGTCTGTGGTATTTTAGTTCCCTTGTTCTTTTGAGACACTTCCTTACATTCCTTCTCAATAATCACCTGGATAATATTTGTTTATTCAAACATACAAAGTGCCATTTAACTTGGTCTTGTGACTAATTTTTTGCCTACAACTACTTCTTTTTTTATACCAGACTGAATAAGAAATGAAAAATAGCTAACTAGAATCTGATTAGCAAAATTTATTACAAGTCCTAGATAGATATATAGTGTTTTATTTATATATATATATATATATATATATATATATATATATATACACACACACACACTCACACTAGTTCAGTGCAAATTAAGGCCTCACAAAATCATCATGCAGTTGCAAATTTGACTGAAAATTGCTTTATTCTTTCAGTTTTAATATTTTAAATACATCATTCTATAAAAAAACATTCCTGTTATTTTTGCTGGGTTTCAGATATAGTGAACTTTTATCCAAATATTTATAGTTGAAATATTGTAATATTGCTTTACATTGTTGTGCATAAAACACAGTAAAAATTTTACTTATCAAAAATTAATGGTCTTTTAACATTATATTTTAATCAAACTCGTGTGTGTGTACACTTATATATATATATATACACGCACGCACACACACACACATCAAATTCTCTTTAAAATTGTGTTTCATTGAATATAACAAGGACTGATTTTTTTTTTTTATTGAGATTTTCCTGTTGTCAAGTAAGATACCACAAATGTAAACCAAAGCTCTATAATAAAAAAAATTCTTTAAAAAAACTGTCTTCAAAGCTTTTTTTAGTTCAAATACTTTTGACTATTGTTGGTCATTATCAGGAATATAATATCTTTTAGTGTTGTTTTTAAAATTCAACAAATTGGGCTATTAAAGAATATTGATAATATTTTAAATGAACATTTTTAACACATACAAAGGATGTTGTGTGTAAATAGTTTAAAACTTTGATGCTAAGTTTAAATGCTTCAAAAAACAATCTATTAAGACTGTGATATCATCACAAACTGAAATTGTTACCAAGTATTAGAAACAGAGAGAGAGAGAGAGAGATGGTGACAGGTAAATTCTACCATATCAAATTCCTCCTGGTAAATTTCACCAAAAGTAAATTCCACCACAGAAAATTCCATCATTGAAAATGCAGTTTCTGTCAAATTGAACTGAATAACAAAAATAATAAAGAAACAATAAATTGGAAAAATAGAATGTATTTTTTCTTTTTATTTTCAACATTAAGATAAAGATAGGAATAAAGAAAATGAACCCAATATTCATATTCAATTCTTTTTTTATTTAGTTAGATTTAGGGAAATCTACTTGTTCTGAAATATATTTCAAAATAATAATGATAGTTTTACAAAAACACAAAGTATAATCATTCTTTCAAAACTTATATTATATATCCATATATTATGATGTAATGTACAAATATAATATTTGAATATAACATCATTTATTTTTCTGTTGAAATTGATTGGAGCTGAATTTTCAGTGGTAGAATTTACCTAGAACCAGATGAATACCATAGAAACAGTCAACAGTGCTAAGTGACTGTCAGTTTCTCACCGATATAATCATCAGTCCAAGAAACTGATTGTCACCAAGTCCTATTGATTCTATTTTGAAGCTATTCAAACTTAAATCAGCATGTGTTTTATCATCAATATCGAGTATTTTTTATTTATAAATATAGCAAACATATATTAATTCCTTCAATCAATAAATGGTACTCTTTGGCCATTTTTTTACAAATGGAAGAAAATTGTTTAAACTGAGTTTCTTTTCAGACTGATATCAAATGTACTGTTTAACACAAATATATTTCATCTCTTTATATAAATCATGGTAATACTTATATCCTTTTACTCAATTTTTGCTTATTAGTGTATCCAACCTTCAGAAAATCTCAAAATACAGCAGCCACACATCTATGATTTACCAGATTTTATCTCTAAAGCTAAGATGATGTTGCATGTGTATGTATGTATATATATATATATATATATATATATATATATATAGTATGTAAAAGTTTCTTGAATATTATTATTTCTTGGAAGGTTAAGTTTTAACTGGTGTTTTTTTTTTCCCCTGAAGTCTGAGTGACAGCAAGTCACTTCAGGTCTCTTCTGAACATTCTAGCTGATCTTCAGTGCTGTGGTTTAAATGGCCTTGATTCTCCCTCTGATCTCCAGTTCCCTCAGTCTCTTAAAGGATTTTCTATTGAATTTCATGTAGTTTTCAATCAAAAGGATCCTGCAAATTTTCCATTCAATAAACATGTCAAAATTAGTTAAACAGTAAAAACCTGTTCAATACGTAGAAGAGTGACCACTTGAGCAATAGCAGGTACTGTAAGAAAATGGACACCTGTCTTCCATATTTAAACTAAGTTGTGTTAATAACAGCTTGAGTCAAAACCCTTGCTAGCAAGTAGAGAAGACTTTTTTGGCTGTAAAATTTCACGTTTAGCTCGGAAATAACTGAAATTGTATCCTTGATTATTGCCATAGATCTGGTGAAATTGGTGCTGCCAGGAGTATGTATTTACCCAACCCCTCTTCACGAATAGAATGCAACACAAGGTTAATTATTCAGCAGAGTATGTATTTACCCAACCCCTCTACATGAGCAGGATGCAACACTAGCCCAATTTTTAAGCTAGTTTCAGTTTAGTGTTTTCCTTCTCCTAGACTGGTTTCCTAACAAAAGAACCAAATCAGCCCTATTATATACCTATAGCTAAGGGAAGAACTGATGGATTTATGCTTTTTCCCCAAGGGCATTAGCATGTAATGAAATGCATTAGCCTCATGCAATATTTGAACTTAGGTAACCAATTCCATTTCCTGCAATGCTAACCATTACACTAACCACATCTCCCCAGGAGTAAAAAGTTCGGGATAGATTCGTACTTACTCTAAATTATATCAAGTTGTCCAAATATCAGAAATTCAAAATAATTTTATGAATTAACTCTAGATAATCCAGTAAATGATTTAAACAAGAAAACTGAAGAATGCACCACCCTAGACATCATTAACAAAACAACAAAAATAGGGATACTTGTCTAAATAATTCTTAGAATAATATAGTAAAAGATTATTAAGACTTCTGCTATTATATAAATGTGTGTATACAATTTTGTGTTCAAGTAAGAAAGAAATATTTCTTCTACCAATAAATGGTACTCTGGGGGCACTTTTTACAAATGAAAGAAATTTTTTTTTATCGAACTGATCCTAAAAGAACAGTTTGACACAAATGCATTGCACTTCTCTTGTTATTGTTCTTTTTGTTATTGTAGTTGTTATAAGAATTGCCTCTCACCATTTTTTTTTTTTTCATTTGCCTCTTTTTAAAATTCGTATCAGATTTCACAGCCAGAGATTGAACTCTGCTAAATAACATCCTTCTTGCTTTCACAGTGCAAACCAACAAATAACTAAATAGGAACTGAAAAAAAGAGGAAAAAACACACAAAAAGGCACACAAAAATCACAAGTGGTCGTGGTAGTGAAAAATATCAGTTCTCCCATTCAAAAAAAAAAAAAAAAAAAAGACAAAAAATTTTACCAAAAAAATGCTGCAAACATGTAATTTAGTTTTGTAATATTCTGCATATATGAATAAGTACTTCCCTTACTGAAAATAAAGAAAGCTGATATTAAAACCACGTGAATTTAAACATTACAGGAAAATCTGTTGGTTTTTTGTTGTTGTTGTTGTTGTTGTTTTTTTGTTTTTTTTGGGGGGGGGGTGTCCTTTCCCAAAGAAATATCTTTTACATATTTTCAAATCATTATTTCTAGCCTTGTGGAACTTGCATTTTCTGACTTGTACAAAACCAGTAATCATAAACTGTCACCAAGTTCACAAAGAATCATGGGAAATAAGTTTATTAATTATTCAGCTTTAAAATGATATATCTTTTTTAATTTTTTCTTTCTTTTTTTTTTTTCTAAATGAATTATTTTCTTTGAAATAAAAAGCCACTAAAATTAAACTAGCCAAAAATTAAAAATGCCTATGCTTCATCTAATAAAAATAACATTTTATTACTAATAATACAAATAAATTAATTGCTAATATTTAAAAAAAAAAAAACTCTCATATATGGTGCTCTTAAGCTGGTTAGAGCTAGGGAGAATATTTAGTTGTGTCCACACTCACCAAGGTTCAATATTAGCATTAGTATGTCCAATGATACACTAACACAGAATAGATAGAAAGATAAGCTCTGATTCACAGAAAGAAATATTTAATACATAAATAGTAAACATGCAAGAAGAAATTAACAAAAATATACAAATGTGCCCCAATGAATAGAATGTGCACATTCTATGAACAAACAGCATATGAAAGGGGTACAAAAATAGTAAGTCTAATTTGTCCTAGTGGTTTAGCCATGTGGACTTTACATTTTGATCATGAGTTGAAACCAAGTCCATCAACTGGCAACCAGTCTAAGAGAAGGAAAACTCTGAATTCTAACTTAAGGGTTCTCTTTTCATTAATCAAATTACTTTGAGAGTTCTTCTTCCTCTTCACCCTCCTTACATAAAAAATCAAATACTTCAAATTCTTCAAAGATTCTTCTTCATATCTTTTAGTGTTGGTATTCATGTCTTGGAATTTCTCCATCTTTACAGTAATTTATGTCGTATTGACAACATTCCTTTTCAAATCTGTAAGATTTTTTACATTGAACAAAGTCTCTCTCTTTTAATCAAGACTTAATTCTTTGCATTTGTTTCTCTGTTTTATTTTGGTTTGTTTTTTTTGTTTTTGTTTTTCATGAAGTGAACGTATCTTTTCCCGATCAGTGTTCAAAGTATTCCATACCGAAAAGTTGTTTTTTTTATTCTTCTTTAACACCAACATTCTGATAACTATACATATCCATGCGAGTTGATACTAGCTTATATAATTAGACATTTACGTAAGATCTGTGAGAGCAATTAAATTTCTAAAATTAATTTTTCTTGTAATTTCAAGAAATTTAAGATCACTTTTATGATTTTCTGTGTTGTACAGGGTGCAGTAGAAATACTTCCCACATTTTAAACTGTCACCTGTATGGTGCAAGTGAACTTAGGCGAGTGGTAATTGTAGTTCCATCAAGCTTATATCTTATCTTTCTCTTTCAGATATGACCAGGTATGATAATGGCTTGGATTGATGGATACTGTGCATTCACTGTTGAAACATTTCTTAAGACTGGTGCAATTGTTTTTCTTACTCATTATGTTACATAGGAATTATACTGTTCTGAATAGAAAATCAATACTGCTATGGGTTGAAAATTCTATCCAAAACATAGCATCGTTCCCACAAAAAATGTAATAAGCATGAAAAGCTCTCTGTGTAGTTATTACTGACTCACCAGTTTAAAAAAAACATTTCAACAGCAAATGCACAGTGTGCATCAGTCCAAGCTATGATCATAATTGATCATATCTGAAAATCGATATGAAGGCATTAGCTACATCAACCATTGTCTCTTGCCAAGTTTTATTTGCACCTCACAGGTGACAAGTTTAAAATGTGAGGGGTATTTTCTGCTGTGCCCTGTTTATGAAGTGGCATATCATGGCTGGTTTGATCTTCCTCTAAGCTGAATATTGAAAAAATCAAAATAATTGTAGTCCTGTTGGCTGGTACAAACAGATGCAAGTCATTTTTTTGTTTTGCTAGCTTATCAACTGTGAAAATTTGTTGGCTGCTGCTGCTGCAAAAGGAACTAAACCATTTATACTTCTCTACATTTTTCTCTTTTTCTTCCTTAAATCTTGGCAAAAAGAGTTCCAAATCCAAGAGGAGACAACTTAAAACAAACTGAAACAGCTTCAGTTATTTAAGTAGTTACAATAATTGAGTATTCTGAATATGACATTGACTTAATTTGAGTACCTCTTCATTACCAATTCTCTCAGTTTCATTCAAACCTAAAGTGGTAGTATCTGTAAGGGTTCCATTTACAGATCAAACAGAACTCTTCAATCTTTTACTTAAGATAATTATTAATATTAAATAGAATTATTAGTGTTGAATTGCAATACTTGAAACCATTTAACTGCGCAAATGGAACTATTATTGTTAGTAGCAATACTTGAAATTATTTGTGTGCAAACAAATGATCTCTGGCTCATTTTAGAATAATATTTGGTTTGGTCTCTTTGTTTAATGGCATGTAAACCTTGGTGGGTTATTTAATGTCAAAGTCATCCTTGTAGAAGAATAACAGTGATGCTATTTAACCCATAGCTGAGAGTTAGAAATAATGTTACCAACAAACTATTCACTTACAAATTTTTTATATATATATATATATATATATATATATATAAAGAGGATTTGGCATTGAATAACCCTCAATGGTTGATATGCCATAAAAAAACAACCAAACCAAGCAATATTTGATTTAGACTTTGCTGAAACACTAAAGTTAGACAAAATTCACTTTTGACAATATCATTTAAGATTTCCTTTCAAAGGAAAAGTTTTTTTAAATTAAATACCTAACCAAACAGAAAATTGTCATTTTCTTTACAAATGTACCTATAAAATTGAGGACATACTTAACATAATAGTTATAATCATAGGAAATAGAACAATCAACTCGAGTTCAAATCCTGGGCTAGGCTGTTTGCATCTCACTTCACACTTTTATTCTGATTCACCTTTGTTATGGATAAATAGTTATACAAACTGGGTTCTTTAGCCTTGGTTGGACAACCAGTCTTGGAGAAGGAAAACTCTAAATCCAAACCAGCTTTACCCTGCTTAAAAAATTAACCTTGTGTAACATTCTGCCCATGGCAGAGGGGTTAGATGCATACTTGTAAAATCTATAATATTCTTAATTGCTTAAATTAAAACCTGTGAAATTTTTAAAAGAAATTAGCGTGAGTCAATTGGTACTTCTCAGTAAGCTCATTAGTAAAATTGACCAAATTGTTTGTGAAACTTTTAAAAAGAATTTTAAAAAATGACTTTTATGATAGATTTCATAGAACTATCTCTTTCACTACAAACATTGCATTGTAATCTTTTCATTCCAGAAGACCTGTTCTTGTAGTCTAAAAAGTTTTTATTCAATCTTGTCAATACATGACAAGATTCATTTTGACGTTCATGGATCCTAACGGATTCATATATTTACTGCTTGTTCTCCAAGAAAATATTCTTTTTGATGGTGAAGCACAAAAAAAAAAAATTAAAAACAAAAATTTTCTATCCAATATTACCAAAGATGGAGTATTGATTCAAAAACAAGGGAGGTAACTTGTCAGTCAGATATTGAGAAAATAAAGCTGAAATGAAAGTAAGGCAAGTAGAGAAAAAGAAACCAATTGAAGGCATCTGTCAATTTACTGTCTGCAGTATCAGTTAATACTATCTTTAAGTTCCCTGAAATATGCAGACCTAATTTTATATTTTCACAATAACTCACATTCTTATAGTCATCTGATCTATTAGCATCTTAGGCATTCATTTTATTTTTATTTTGTAAAAAAGTGTCTTATTCTCTCTCTCTCTCTCTCACACACACATCTTTGTCTCTGTCTTTTATCCATTCTACTCTATTTATCTATTTTACTTCATTCTCTCTAATGTTACAAGTGTCTGTCTCTTATTCATTCTATCCTCTTTCTTTCTCATTCAGTTTCTCTATTCCTTTTTTCCTCTTCTTTATTTTTCTCTGGGATATGGCACTAAACTGCATCTGATGGTGAGATTCCAGTTCTGGAGATTTGGGAAATGTGGAGTATCCTCTTCATTGGCATTACACTCAGGTCTACTCTGACCCCGAGTGATAGTACCTGTTAGGGTCCCATCTATGGGTCAAATAGAACTGTTTACTAATTATTTGTATTTGATAAGAATACTTGATGTCATATAACCATGGGCAAAAAAAGCTCTTAAGAAACAAGATTTTAAAAAAATGTAAATATAGATGTACAATGTGTGCAATTCCCTAATCTCTAGGCATAAAATTATCCCAGATGGGTTGACATGCTATCAAAATCAATCAGTTGTCCAAGATTTGAATTGCTATGCTCTAAATACCTCCTTTTATATATATATATATATATATATATATATATATATACACACACACACACTCTGACAAATGTCAGCTGAAAAGTTCTTTGATGATGTATTTGTAGCGAGAGAAGAAACTTACCTCCTGGATCAAAGTGCATAAGACTATGCCTTGCGTGTCAAGCAGTAAAAAGTATGTTCACTTCTGGAAGCAGAAGTTATAGTGAGCCGATCTTGAGTCTCGCGAGAAGAAATCTACCATGCATGTAAATTTCTATTTGCCAGAACTTGCATAAAAGACCATGCCAGCAGCAGGAGGGAGTTGTTGTTTTTCAGGGACTGCTTTTTGACTGACTGAGCGAATGAGTTGACAAGAGGTATACTGAGGAAGGGCTGCTAGGCGCGTGTGTTGTTATTTTTAGTCAACTGAGGCTACCCAATTGTCTGAGGATACAACAATAGGGAAAAAAAATCACGGAATCCATTTCCCTCCGTTGTACAATTGCTTACTAGTCCTGACTGTCTAGTAATTGATTGGATTTAATACAGAACATATCCCAACATGTAAATACTAGTATTGCTTAATACTCCATAGTATATTACAATATGTCATGTCTCTTAACACCACAATATTCCCACTTCATCTATTAATCTTATGTTTTCGATCCAGAATCCATTTTTGTCTATTATACTTTCATGTCAAATCAAAGAATTCATTTTCTTCATAATGTAATGATGATGATAAATTTGTTCCTTTGTTAAAATCATCACTACACACGAAAAAATTTTTTAGTCCAAATCCCCATCTGTCTAGCAACTTCCGCTACATATCACTACATATTTATTTAGGAGACAATCTCAATTCTGCCACACAGCGCATATATTATCATACACACACACATACTAACAATCACATATCTGACCACACACAATAATACACAAATATAACCCACACACACACACACACACACAAAAAAAAAGAGTAATACACAATCTTTATGTAAACATTATTTTGACTATATTTTACTTTTTTTTTTTTTTTTTTTTCTCCAATATCGTTCTTTCTCTGCCTGATGATTGTCATCAAAAGATGGCATGAAACCAGCAGTTGCAGATAAGCATCCATGCTATTTTATATAAGCCATAGTGTGTTTCAAATATTAGGAGATAGATATGTATGTACAAAAAATATGTGCTGATTGGGAATTTATATCTGACTTACCCTTAGTTTTCATACTGGCTGCACTTCTATGCGTTGTTCATTAGATCATCCTATTTATCAAACAACTTCTTACATCTTTTCTTTCTTATCAGACCATCCCACTTAGCCTAATCTGTTCTATTCTACATAAAATATATTATTTTCCTTGTAACTATAACAAAAGGTTACTTATCTGTTGACCAGGTAAAAAAAAAACTGGGTCAACACCTGAATGACTTTAATCAAACCTGTCCTCGTCTTCTGACAGATGGAGTCAGCCCTCCTCTTCTTCTTCATTTCTATTTCCATCTGGTATTCAGCCAAATTCTTTTTATCAGATATCATAACATCTTAAACTTGATGCCAAAACAAATTATTTTTTCTGACAGTAAAATGATTAAAAGAACAACAAATATTCTTGTTTTATTTTATATGTAGAAATCTATTAAAATTATCTTTTATTTTCTCAATGTTAGTGTCTTAAATGATATAAGGCATTGCGTATGAATTAGGAGCTCAAGGAATGGGATATGATTATAAGTCTCTTTGAAAAAAATATCAAAAGAATAGACAGTCAAAAAATAAAAATGATGAGAATTTTTTAAAATATGAAGAAATTAGTCAGATATAACATCTGTTAGAAGAATAATTCATGTTTTGTAGGCATGTTGGAGTAACGATTTTTATCAGGACTATAGCTTTAAAATGAATCAGGGTAGGGCACTCAGTGAGTATTAATCTCACAGCTGAAGATGAGTTTGATAATCATACTTCATTGTGAATTGCTCAAAATATTCTGTTTATTATATTGCAGGGCTTAGAATAGGCTTGACTGTACCCACTTCAGAGGGAGGAAGCCCCACCCCTTGCCCCCAAAAAAGGCATTCTAGGTATGACACTAAACTATATCTGATAATGAGGCTAGAGACCTGGAGTGCATGGAATACTCCTTCATTGCCATTACTCCCAGATTCACTCTGACCGAGTGTGATAGTACCTGTTAGGGTCCCATCTATGGGTCAAATAGATTCAAAATCATTCATATTTTATTGGACCAGATGCAAAAACTTTGGAAAAAAACAACTACACAAAAAATGAAAAAAAGAATGCAATTCTTGGTTAACTCATATGATAGAATTATTAGCTAGCTATATTAGCTGAGCATTGTTTGTTTGATTGTAACAATATATATATATATATATATATATATATATATATATATATATATATATATATATATATTCTTTGGTGTCATTATAAATTTATTTAAGGTTAATGATGAGCCTCTTCATATGCTGAATTGAAGATATTTGAATATCTTCATTCAACATCTGAAGAGGGTCATCATCATAGACCTGAAATAAATTTATAATGACACCAAAGAATTGAATTTTTTCTTTTTCTTTTTATATAAAAAATATTTTCGTTCTGCATATGAGTTTCAATGTATTTTTAATCCCTAATTAAACACATCAATCATTAAGTCCCATGCCTGACATATAGATGGTACCACTAATAAAAAAAAAATCCATATGATTTTTATAAAGTTTTTACCTTCAAATGGCACATGTCAAAATTTGAGCCCAATCAGATTTTTAGTTTACAAATTACAGTTATTTAAGTTAAGCTACTGTTGCAAATTTTTAAGACAATTGAAAAATCTGAATTTCGTGTGTTGATAAAGCATTGCTTTCTCATGGGAAAAAATACTGTTCAAGGAAAGCAATGGCTTGATTAGTGATATTTGGACTCTGCTCTGTTGGAAACAACAATTAAGAGGTAGTATGCTGACTTTAAATGCTGTCACACAGACACAAATGATGCTGAATGTTCAGGTCGCCCAAAACACAAAAAACTCCACAAACTTGTTTTGCCTAATTTAAATTGAATTTGCGTCAGATAGCAGAGAAGTTGAAGATATCAGAAGGCAGTGTATTCACCATTTTGCATGAACATTTGTCAATGAGAAAGCTGTGTTTTAAGTGGGTGCCACATTTGCTCACAGTTGATCAAAAACAACAATGGGTTGACAATTCAGAGCATTGTTTGCAACAAAAAGGAGTTTTTGCATAAATGTGTGACAATGGATGAAACATAGATCCATCACTTCACTCCAGAGTCAAATCAGCAATCAGCTGAGTGGACAGCAGCAGGTGAAAGTCGTCCAATGCGACCAAAGATGCAAACATCAGCAAGCAAGGTTTTGGCCTCCGATATTTTGGGATGCACAAGGTATTTGTTCATAGATTACCTTGAGAAAGGAAGAACCATCAATAGCAAATATTGCATAGCATTATTAGTGCGTTTGAAGGAAGAAAAACAATCACAAATGAAGAAGAAAAGTGCTCTTTCATGAAGATAATACATTGTGTTGCAACAATGACAATACTACATGAATTCCACTTCAAATTGCTTCCTTGCCCTGTCAGCTGGGGCTGTAGAATACACCGACTGCTTCTCTGCAGAGGGGTAAGAACCCCCCCCCCGACGAGTGTCCTGAATATGACACTAAACAATCTAATGGTGAGGTTCCAGCAATGCTGGAGCTTTGGGGAATGCAGAGTACCCCTTTATTCCCATTGCTCCCAGGTCCACTCTGGCCCGGAGTGGTTGCACCTGATATGGGTTAATCAGAACTAAACCATGCTTCTTTCACTATACTGATTTTTGCATTTAAACTGTGTATTTATGCTAAACTGAATTGTTTAAAATAGAACTGTTTTGACATTCAGACTGCATACTAATGCTACACTGAATTGCTTGAAATAGAACTGTTTTGGCATCTAAACTGTGTACTTATGCTAAACTGAATTATCTGAAATAGAACTGTTTGACATTTAACTCTGTGTATTGCCCAGTCGGCTGGGGCTGTAGAATACACAGTGTGCCTAAATTGAATTGTTATATAGCAATATTTGAAACCATTTAAGTGAGCACAAACAAATGATTAATACTAAATAGAACTATTCTTCATGTTAGAATATTTGAGACCATTTAACTGTGTGTAAATATTAGTAATACTTGTGTGCAAACAAATTAGTTCTGACTCATTTAAAAATAAGATTACCTACTAACTATTGGCTAACAAATCATTTAACTATATGGAAACAAATAAACTCTGGCTCATTTAAAAATATTCTCTACAATCAAATCTATTTACAAATCATATATAATATATATAAGGAGGATTAGGCATTAAATAACCTACAATGGTTAATGCGACATATAACTCAACCAAACCCTACTTGTTATAATTTCTCAAGGGAGACAACTATTAAAACTTTTTATTTATATGCTGTCCATAATATAATGATCTGATTATTGTATGCATATTACCATAACTGAACAAAAATAGAATATCATAACAAAATTTGTATTCACACAATTGTATAAAAAAATGTTCAGATTTTGATTTCCAATTCAATTTCTAACGTTTGTATTCATGCTCATCCCAATGATTTTTCAAAGGGAGCTAACTATTAAATGCTAATTAAGTACTTCCATTATATTTTTATTCATTAGTTTATAATTAATGTTGTAAATTCTGGAGGTAGGGTGGTGTTAAACTTAATAGTTACCAAAAATAGGTTTTAAGTAAATTATCCTATTTAGAAAGCATATTGGTTATCTTCATAGGAAATGGAATCTGTGACCACGGTTCAAATTATGGATGATGCTGTTTGCATTACATTTTATACAACCAGTCTAGGAGAAGGAAAACTGTATTCAAACCAGCTTTACTCTACTTAAAACTTGACTTTGCATCACATCTTACCTATGGTGAAAGGATTAGGTAAATACATATTCTATATATGTTTTTTTTTAAACTTCTCAGATGATATACTATTACATTTCCATGATTATTTTGAACTAATATCCTAATCTTGGCTTGTGCATGTTTTTGAAAAAGTAAAATAATTCTTTTTTCAGAATCTTCAAGGTTATTTTAAATGGCAGCAAATCTATGTTCCAGGCTTGAACAGAGATCTGTCATTAAATTTTTGATGGCTGACAAGTGCAAACCATGTGAAACTTACTGAAGAATGTGTGATGTGTAGAGAGAAGCATGTTGCAATCCAAAAAATCTTTACAAATGAGCTAGACCATGGGTTGGGCACTATGAGACTGTGTCAAAAAGACAGTCCATAGAGTGGAAATACACTGATTCTGGTAAAAAAAAAATTCTAGCTACTGTGGTCACTAAAGAAGGTTATGCTGTAACAGTCTTCTAGGCCATGAAAGCACTCATCACTATTGATTTCTTTGAAAGATCTACAACTGTAAACAGTTCTTTGTATTGCCTACTCTTTAGGCAAAATTCACCTTATTTACTGAATAACCCTGGTATATTATTCTAAAATCTAGTCTACTTCTTTCATCTGCCACTGACTAGGAACTTATCTTTTCACCTGAGGAAAATTTGAGATTACTGGCTGCAATGTCATGAATGATAAACATGAAATGAGTGAAGTAGCCATAAGTGTCTAAATCCTTATCAGCACTTTTCAATATACATGGCAGGTACTTGTATATAAGTTCTGTGTCATGTGAGAACATATATGCGTGCATCTATCTATCTCTATGTCTGTCTGTGGACTGATGTTTAACAAGCTAGTGTTATGGACTAAATTTGATCTGTGCCAGACTAAACTAAGCCTGGTAATAAGTTTAAGGAACTTGCCATAATGGTAGTTAACCAGCTAGTACTGTGGATCAGTGCTAGTAAGTTTGATCTTAATTCAGAGTTCCATTAGTATAACCTTATCACATTAAGATTATTAAATATTCGAAAATCATCCAGTAGACATGGACAAAGCCTGTGGCATCGGGGGGGGGTCTTTCTTTTTAGATGAAGCCAATAGCATTGTTCATCTTTTTGTTCATTTAATAAATTTAATCTTTAGTATTTCAAAATATTTTCATATAATTTTGGTAAATTGAGATATTAGCATTATTTCCCTTTTTACATAATTTAGACATTTTACCCATCACACACTCTGTGTGTGTGTGTTAATATGAGGATCATTAAATAAGTTTCCAGACTTTTTTCGTATGGGCACTTTTATTGATAGTACACACATGAAACTCTAGTCCCCTTCGAAGTAATCTCCTCCGGCTGCAATGCACTTGTTGTACATTTCTAACAACTTCTGGAAGGCCCCATAAAAGTCCTCTTGTGTGAGCATGTCAATGATCTTCATCACAGCCTCTTTCATCTCCTCAATTGTCTCATAACGACAACCTCTGAGCTTAAGGAATAACCAAAAGTCACAGAGAGCAAGGTCTGGACTATTGGGAGGCTGAGGAACTGTCTTGATGCCCATCTTGGTCAAATAGTCTGTGACAATGATGGAGTTGTGGACTGGTGCATTATCCTGGTTCAAATGCCACTGACCTGATTTGAAGAGTGCCAGCCTCTTCCGACAGAATCTCTTGCTGAATTCCCTTAAAACCTCAACATAGTAACCCTAACCTTTTGGCTAATCAACTCTGGTGTATTGACTTCCTTACTCCTCCCACCCCTCTCATCATCCCTCACAGACTCCCTGCCTTCCTTGAATCTCTTATGCCACTCAAAAACTGATGCTCAATTCATGCAAGATGGTCAAAAAGCAGTTTGAAGCATTCCATACATTTCTGTTGCATTTTTTCCAAGTATAAAACAGTTTTATTGCATATCATTCTTCTAAAGTGTCCTCACGTCCAGATTGCATCTTTGAAATTCACCAGCTGTGATAATCAGGCTTTAGTAGGGTGTATTCCAATTCATGAAATCATAAAAATTGGTCAGTCATCTCATAAGATGTATAGCAATAACATACTGAATGTTCAAGAGTCTACAACAATTTTTAAATGCCTGTACAAAACAAGTCTGTAACCTTAATGAATGCACCACGTATATATTATATTGAATAATGGAATGTGGTACAAAAAGATTGTGTTACAGTAATCCTCCAAAGTGGAAGATCAACATTAAAAATCCTGCATTTGAGTTGATTTTAAGCACCAAACATATTTTTAATATTCTCCACTACCTCAAATCAAAATCAGATGGAGCTAAGGCACCTGGCATGTATGGAGAGTTGTTGCGTTTGCACAATCTTACATTTCACCAAAAACTTCTGTGCAAAACATACCATGACTGGCTTCATGATTTATTTTTAGATTTGCACCAAATCCTCTAAACTGTTGTCTACACATTATCATCCTATTATACAAGTTCCACAGTTGTGCACACATGTTTATTTAAATTTTAAAATTAAAATAAAGATTCAATATGAATGCTTTATGATAACATCACATATATTTTCAAAATTAAGAAATTGTAAATATTAAAACTTGATTTCTATACTATGGCTACTGATATAAGAGCAGTCAGTCTTCATGGATTAAATAAAGGGTCAGATTCAAAATTCTGAGCACTACACTGAATTAGTATGAAATACAAACAATTATCTCTACGATTTAAACTTGGCTTTCTAAGTTCATTTCCTATGACAATAACCATTCCTCCCACAAACTCTTCCACTGAATATATAAATATAAAATTAAGTAGATATAAATAAATAAAAATATAGATATAAATATGTGATATAAATTTTAAAAATAAATAGATATAAATTGATATGAATATAAAAAATAAAAGACACAGAGTCCTGTGGTGTAGCGGTTAACAAGCTGTAACATTGTAGTGAACAAGTTAGAACCTCAGTTGCACTATTATATTCATTTTCAAACTAATACTTTTAAGAAAGGTGTCAACTCCCTTATCCATCCCACCATCACCTATTAATTAAATAGAACCATTACTAATCTTTTACAAGGATAGCTTTGACATTCAATGACCCACAAAGGTTGATATACCATAAACAAAAACACCAAACCGAATTCCAAATTTCAGCTTGTTATTTTTGTTTGTTTGTTTTTTGTAGTTGCAATTTCCATTTTTTTTTATCTTCTTTTTTTTTTCTTCTCTTTTCTTTATTCTTTTCTATTCTTTCTTTCCCTCTCTGTCACTTCTTTTTCTTCTGCTTGCTTTACACAAGCTCTTTCTCACATTCTTCTTCTTTATTTATTCCCTTGATTTCTCTTTTTCATCCTTTTGTCCTCTCTCTCTCTCTCTCATATATATATATATATATAGTTAATATACCAGACTACACCAATTAGTAAATTGGGCTCAACTTTGTTACTTAGATACTTAACTATTGTATATAAAGTACTTTTTTGTCTTGAGTATAATTTGTGTGCTTGGTTACATTTCTCTCTCTCTCTCTCTCTCTCTCTCTCAGCTTATTTATTATAAAGAAACATCAAAGAACTGCAGTTTTCCACTGCACTGGCCATGTGCACTTTGTGTGCAAATGAGTAAATATAATTAATCATGACATATTCTGCTTGTTACAATACAAAGTCTCAACCTTCAAACGTGTCATCTATTGTAATAGGGACTGTATAAAGTTTGAAAATTAAGTTAGCATTTTTATGCAGCCAACATGGTTTTTTTGTTTTTGTTTTAGTTTTTTTGTTGTTTTTGTTAACAAGTCCAGAAAATATTAAGTTTCTTTCAACATTCTTACATGTAGAATACATGAAAATTTCTTACATTGTGCAATTTGGAAAACAGAATATGGAATAAGGTAATTGATAATGCTAAAAAAGTAAATTATATTTACAATTTTAAAATAAAATTTATTCACTTACAAATGTCTCTATACTGGATGAAAAAAACACTTGGTAAATCATCAGAAGATTATTACCCATGAAAAAATTCATGGATATACTTGGATAAGTCAAAAGTTTTGCAATATTTTGCAAGTACATGAGGCACAATTTGGCAGTTCCAGATAATTTGTTGAAGTCAAGATGTACTCACCAGATTATATATCACAAACTACCACATACCAAAATACTGCAAACTTTTGATCTATTATTGTTCTATCAACACTTGGTATCACCATTCTAAAGTTGTAATAAAGGTTCATTAAAACTGAAACATTTAATGTCAACTTTTCTTTACTATAAATTCTTCACTTTTAATTAACAATTTTTCTCTCTATTATATTAAACACTGACACTTCCGTGTGTGTTTGTATATATATATATATATATATATATATATATATATATATTTAAGAAAAACAAAAACCGGTCACATTAGGATTATGAATTTATTTCCATCTTGTTATAGATATTGATATGAATCAAAACACCAAAAATAACAGGACTTCTTCAGATCTAATGGATAAAATGAATATATATATATATATATATAAAATAACAAAAATGAATAAATTCATCAAAACACTTGAAAATGATAAATTAAATATAAGAATAAATAATTAAACAAATCACATAATTCACCAGGCACGTATAAACTAGACTGCTCTTCCCAGAATAGCCCCACAAACTTGATCACCCTTCTCATCATGCTCCCCCCCTATATAACTGTCTGTTAAGGGATACCCACCTCTTGGTTTGATGATCACATAGGTGGGAAACTGACAGTCATCAAGTACTATTGACACTGTTTCAAGCTTATATATTTTGGTCACACAACCTGGTTTCACTACAAAGTAATGAGAAATTCTGTTGTTATGGTAACACAAGGCATTATTCAACAGAAAACAGGATTCATGTTACCATAACAATAGACTTTTTCCTTATTCAGCAGTGAGACCAGATTGTTCATGCATAGCAAAAACTTTCTATACAACTTCGAAGTTAACAGATTTTGAACCAAAGATTCCTGTTAATACAAAAAACAGAAAAAAAATATTTCCAATTTTAATTTGTTTTCTCTTTCTTTTTTCCTTTTTTTTTTTTTTTTTTTTTTTACATTGCAAATCTTTATTCCAAATTTTATAAATTTATTTTGTTCATTATATTTTATCATTTTTTTTTTTTTTACTTTTGTAATTTTAAAATTCATCATTTTTGGCCCATTGACATAATGGTTAAAGTGTTCATTAGTGGCCCGGGAGACCAGGTTCAATCTTTGGTCGAGTAAAACCAAAGACTCAAAAATGGTACTTGATGCCTCCTTGTTTAACACTCAGAATTATAAGGTATGAATCAAGGGTAAGTAAAGCAATCCAGAGAAAGGAATAGCATCCCCCTCAGTGTTGTAGCTATTGAAAAAAGAGCCTTTGGATTGCCCTCAACTATAGTTGGCCAAATTAACTAACTTATATATATATATATATATATATATATATATATATACGCTGAATAACAAATGCCACACCCAGATTCCAGCCGAAAATCTGGAAAATATATTCTAATCTTCAAAAGAGCCAAAATGGAACACTTTGATTCAAGGCAAACTGCATAGATAATACACTCTGATCCTAGAATCTGTTCCATGAGTGGGGTTTAGAACATTCTGTTTATATCATCTGCAGTGGGGTAAAAAAAAAAAAAGGTATTTTCTGGATATGACACTAAACTATTTTTGATGGTGAGGCTTCAGTTAAAGTGGTCGTACCTGTTAGTCCCATTTATGAGTCATACAAATCGGTTTAAACATTTTTCATATTCGATGAGAATATGTGAAACCATATAACTGCAAATTATTAATATCAAGAATAGTTACTTGAAGCAATAATTGTTTAAGGTTTGGTTTGGTGGGTTTTATGGCATATCAATCATTGTAGGTTATTTAATGCCAAATCCATTTTTATTTAAATAATCTGTTCTATTTAAAACAATTCAGTTTTAGCATAAGTACACAGTTTAATTGTCAAAAACATTTATTTCAAACTATTCAAGAAGTTATATGTAACAATTCAGTTAAGTGTAAATACAATTTTAATGTCGAAAAACAGTTCTATTTGAAATAATTCAGTTAAGAATAAGCATGCAGTTTAAATGTAAGTACGGTTTAATTGTCAAAAACATTTCTATTTCAAGCTGTTCAGTTTACTCAAACAATTCAGTTTAGCATAAGAATGCTGTTAGTTCTATTTAACCCATAGATAGGGCCCTATCAGGTGCTACCACTCTGGGCCAGAGTGGACCTGGGAGCGATGGTAATGAAGGGGTACTCTGCATTCCCCAAAGCTCCAGCACTGCTGGAACCTCGCCATCAGATTGTTTAGTGTCATATCTAGGACACTCATGGGAGGGGGGTCTTACCCCTCTGCAGATGTGCAGTCAGTGTATTCTATAGCCCCAGCTGACTGGGCAAAATAATTGTTTAAGGATTATTATTAGTTAGTTGAAACCATATAATTGTGTGCAAACAAATGCTACTTATTAGATAGAAATAATTATTTGAAACATATAATTATAGGTATTATATAGGAATACTTGCAACCATATACCTGTGGGCAAATTATTTGCATTAGATAGGAATACTTGATTGACCAGTTGGCTATGGCTGTGGAATACACTGACTGCACCTCTGCAGAGGGGTAAGACCCTCCCCCCAACAAGTGTCCTAGATATGACACTAAACAATCTGATGGTGAGGTTCCAGTGATGCTGGAGCTTTGGGGAATGCGGAGCACCCCTTCATTACCATTGCTCCCAGGTTCATGCTGGCATAGAGTGGTAGCACCTGATAGGGCCCTATCTATGGGTCAAATAGAACTAAACTGTATACTTATGCTAAACTAAATTGCTTGAAATAAAACTGTTTTTTATATTGAAACTGTTCTACGCTAAACTGAATTGTTCAAAATAGAACTGTTTTGACATTTAACTGTGTAAACAAAAACTATACTGATACTAAACTAATTCGTTTGAATTAAAACTGTTTGACTAAACTGAATACCTTGAAATAGAAATGTTTTTGACAATTAAACTGTGTACTAACGCTAAACTGAATTGTATGAAACAGAAATGCAAAAATCTCTTAAGAAATAATTACATAAAAAAATGTAAATATTGATGTATAATTTACACAATTCCTGAATCTCTAGGCATTAAATAACCCTACACAGGTTAGCATGTCCTTAAAATCCTTTAGTCATTTTGATTCTAGAAGGAAGTGCCAATCTATAGTATTGTCTTTAATTCTGACAAAAGTTATTAACATTCAAAGACTTATTTAGGCAAACTCTTTGTTTTTCACTGTTTTGGCCAATACATTTTTCAACCATCTTCAGGTGCAATATGCATGTCTGTAAAGAAAGAAAATCTTGTTCTGGTCTTTTCTTCAGTAACACAAAACCAAAAAATGATATCAAACAGAAAACTTTTTTTTTAAACATTGACAGAAACACTTGTAAACTTTTATTTTTAGCAATGCGTGCAATATATCCTGTTTCTTTCTTCTTCTTTTTTTTACATGGGATTGTTCTCAGATCTTTTCTCCTCTATCGACTTGGTAATTCTAGATTTGTCAATGTTGAATATTATGTTGGCCAAAAGATCTTACGATGCTTGTTAACAATGAAAAAACCCAAAGTAAACCTGTTTGTATACCCTGTGTCCTTTGTGGTATTTATTTTTATTTTTTGTTTGTTTTCAGTGGACGGCGGTCAGACTTTTATGTAACAGTCCAGAAGACTGCAATCAGCAACCAATGAAGAAAAATGCGTACCAGCACTTGGCTTTTTTATGGCAGTATTATGATTGGCTTATTCGTCCAGATTAGTTCAGGTAAGTCTCGTTCCTTACAACTTAGCCAGTTTGAAATCTGCTACTACTGGGAGAAGTGATGCTAGTTATTAAATTCATAACATGAAAGAAAACTGAGTTCAACTTAGTGTATTACCAGAAATAGCCCAGAAAACACTGTGATTGTAACTTAGGAATTATCCAAAAAGTATGCATGGATGAATATTAACAGCATCTATATTTAAAATCAATAAAGGTGAAACAAAGTTTCTGAGTTAAACTTCTTTTTAAGCATCTGCCTTTTTTTCTTTTTCTATTTTTTTTTTTTCTTTTTTTTCAATTCTTTGAAACTATTGCTCTCAGTTTTGGCAATATAAACTCTTAACCCTCAGAACTCAAGTAGTTGATATTTGTGCAGCTGAAATTTCAGCTTTGGATTCCCCAACTTCAACATCACTATTGCCAATAAAATGTTGCAATTTTATGTACAATTTTATTATCTTTAAATGCATTTTAAATTGTTCATAGAATATTGTAACCTTTAAATATATTGTCTATAGAACATTGTAACAATAAGTATATTTTAAATCCTCTATAATATTTTGTAACCTGTTATTTAACAGTCTGGAAAGCTGTTAAATAACAAATTCCAACATTTTACATTTTCAGCTATTTTTCAAGCCAATAACCCAGGTTGGAGAGACCTACAGTTGTGGGAGGCTCAGCTTGTTAGGGTTAATATTAAAAGAAACAGGAGAAGGGACATGTTGTAGACTTATACTTAAATAAAATTGTGGGGAAATATTACCAGTCAAAAAGCCAAGTCCTTAGACCATATTTTGAGTGAAGAATTTACTGTCATTTGAAAATAATTTACTTTTCTTGTGATAAGAAATATCCAATAAACACCCTTTTGTAAGCTTTGTACTTCTATGACTCCTACCCACTATCTTAAATAGAACTTATCATTTAACTGTTTACATGCTGTCTGGGTGTAATAACTTGCCTTATGGAGTATATCTTAGGATTGCTGACTTTCTTCTCACTTGATATCTAGTGTAAATTTTGTATTTATCCAATTTACTCACTGGCAAATTCCTGTGATTCAGCATTTGGACTATCCAACATAGTTTTACCAAAATCCTATTCCTTCATTAATGGTCTCTTTGGGTACAGAGGTGGGGGGGGCTCTCTTGTTATTGTATATTAATTCTTACATATCAAAATGACAAGTAAAAAATGGAAAAGTTCTCAATATATAAAGAAGAACTAAGATACTAAAATATAAACTCACAATTCTTCACACTGAATGAACAGCTGTGAGTTTATATTTTGATAACTTAATTCTTATAACTACTCACAGACATACTCAGTGTGCCAAAAATCATTTCAAGATTTAAGTCAAAATTTCTCTTTCTTAATTATTTATAAATTTATTCTAAAAGAAATTTTTTTTAAGTGGAGATCAACTCGTTTTACTTATAAAAAATTCTTTTACTGACATGGTCTCCATTTTTCAGCTTCATAGAGGGTTTTTTTGGTAAAAAATACATGAAACTATACTGAGATTTTCATTAATTTGTGAATAGACATTCATTTATTTTTGGTTTTATAATGCTCTGCAGGCCAGTATTTAAGCACTTTTCTGATTTATGAAAAAAACATTTTTATAAGGATTTATGTATTTCTCTCTCTCTCTCGTGTATATATATATATATATATATATATATATATATATATGATTGGAAGCAAAACTCAACAGACGGTAAATTGGCTATTATAAATTCATTTCAGCTGGTCACTCCATATGAGGAACCAACCTCTTCAAATAGCCATCTCATAACCTATATGAATTTGCTCTGTATGAAATTTTTAAATTTATATATTAATTATCATACATTGAGCACTCCTGGAGATTTATAAGAATCCTCTTATATATTCTCAAATTGAATAATTCCCAACTTCTTTGGATATTATATAAAGGGTGCACTATATTGGTGATAGAGCATATATACCAAAGTTAGGATAGCGTATACAATCAATAACACTTGGTAACTGTGAGTTTCTTAGCTATGTGATCATCAGATAAAATCTCTGTCTAAGCTATCATATATATATATATATATATATATATATATATATATATATATATATATATATAGTGTGAGTGTGTGTGTGTGTGTAGACAGGTGGACAGTCTGATTATATACTATAATAATAATGAAATGTTTTTCCATTGCTTTTACTTGAAAATAAAAAGAAATTTAACTTAATTAAAAAATAAACCCAAAAAACATTCTGCCTTTCTTTCTCCTTGTGTACTTAGAGATTACTTTAAGATAGATAATTACCTTATCATCCAACTTGTGTGTCTCTGACCTTCCTGAGCAGAATGAGATGGACACTTCTGACCCATCACCTTACTCATCTAAAAGAGTTGATTGTTTTGTAGACACACATCACACTGAACATTTTTTTTCTCAATCAAAAAAAAAAAAAGTAGGAGTGGAGGGTGGGTAAGAAATTTGACCCCTGCTTTCTTTGGGTGGCTCTAATCCATTCAGGGGGCTTTTTTATTTGCACTTCCTCATCCAAGTCTTTCTCCAAAAATCTTCATTAACAACAAAAAACCTGCAACATCTCAATTAGCCACATACAGGAAACAACTGTCTGATGAGATATATCCCAGATCCCTATTCTGTTTAACCTTGTACTGATGACTGGCTCTGAAGAATATCTAGAACAGGGGGAGGAAGAGAGATTGATCCTCTGAAAAAAAAGATTAGTCTGGCACAGGGATACAAGAGGAGTGCCTAAGTGAAAAATAATAACTTAGCACGTAAAACTAGTAGCTTTTCTTGGTTTCTTTCAGCTAATGGGGTTTGACTCTAGGTCATGACAAAGAATGGAACTTGCTCCACTGCAAAAGTGAATCATTATATCATTGGTCCTGTAACTTGGTTTGTTTGTTGGGGGTGCTACTCATACAACATGTATTGAGCAAGAATAGCCTGGCAGAGCCCATCCCTCTCTCATCTGATTTTGAATTCACTTTTTCTTCTCTTAGACCAGTTGCCCTACAAAGGTTACATCGCCCAGTTTGTTCTAATATTTACCCTTAGCTGGAGAGAGAATACCTTTCCCAAAGGTATTAGTGCTATGTGAAATGCAAACAGCCTCATTCAGGAGTTGAACTCTGGTAAACCGTTTCCACTTAATTTAGTTATGACCATTATACTGAAAGTGCTTTGTTTTATAAATTATTTTAAAGAGTAGAATCTCTGAATTCATTTCTATAATTGTTGTTGAAAAGTTCTCCACTCAACTAGGAAGAAAAAGATCATTTTAAAATTTTATGAAAGGCTGAAAGAAACATGAGAAATGATGTGTTGAACAGTTGAATGAATGTGAAGTAGCATTTATTTTTTCATGTCTCTGGTTCCTTCCTTTCTTGATTAGGCTGAGAACTTTTTGTCACTCTCTCGTATTGATGAAATAAATGGTTTTATTTTGGAGTTTTTTTATCATTAACAAATTGACCATATGAAGAATGATGAGTAAACCTGCAAAAATAACAATACAAATTGAAATGTTTCATTCACTTTTATATTTGTTTAATTTTGAGATTAAAAAATATTCCAAATTCTTTTCTCAAAGTCTAACAAATGCACTTAACTTAGGACAATAAAATTCTCGAAAAAAATCTTGTGTATAATATACACTTTAAAAATTTGTAGCTGCTAAATTTAACCTAAATTTGGTAATTGTTCAACTTTTTATCAGTTTATTCTCATTGAAAATAAGAATTTATACAGTTTACATGATGTCTTAAAACACAAAATTTACAGGTTTTTAGAGTAAACACACGGACATGTTCACACAAAAATACAACAATCTTGTGACAAAAATAAACTCATATTAGGAGAAACAAAACTATAAACAAACGCACATTTTAGTGGATTTTTCTATGTAAAATACAGTAGTTAGGACTAAATATAACTTTTAGTTTTCTCATCCCAAATACGATAAGTGCATACGATAAGTTTCCAGACTTTTTTCGTATGGGCACTTTTATTGATAGTACACACATGAAACTCTAGTCCCCTTCGAAATAATCTCCTCTGGCTGCAATGCACTTGTTGTACCATTCCAACAACTTCTGGAAGGCCCCATGGAAGTCTTCTTGTGTGAGCATGTCAATGACCTTCATCACAGCCTCTTTCATTTCCTCAATTGTCTCATAACGACAACCTCTGAGCTTAAGGAATAACCAAAAATCACAGGAAGCAAGGTCTGGACTGTAGGGAGGCTGAGGAACTGTCTTGATGCCCATCTTGGTCAAATAGTCTGTGACAAAGATGGAGTTGTGGACTGATGCATTGTCCTGGTGGAAATACCACTGAGCCGATTTGAAGAGTGCTGGCCTCTTCCGACAGAATCTCTTCCTGAACTCCCTTAAAACCTCAACATAGTAACCCTAACCCTAACCTTCTGGCCAATCAACTCTGGTCTATTGACTTCCTTACTCCTCCCACCCCTCTCATCATCCCTCACAGACTCCCTGCCTTCCTTGAATCTCTTATACCACTCAAAAACTGATGCTTGATTAATGCAAGATGGTCGAAAAGCAGTCTGAAGCCTTCCATAGGTTTCTGTGGCATTTTTTCCAAATTTAAAATAGAATTTTATTGCATATCGTTCTTCTAAAGTGTCCTCATGTCCAAATTGCATTTTTGAAATTCACCAGCTGTGACAATCAGGCTTTAGTAGGGTGTATTCCAATTGCTGCTGTAGCTGTTCATTTGAACCTGAAATCATAAACATTGGTCAGTCATCTCATAAGATGTATAGCAATAACATAGTGAATTTGTGAAGAGTCTACGCCAATTTTAAATGCCTACAATAAAAGTCTGTAAACTTATTGTATGCACTTGGTATGTTGAGACATGTGCCCAGAAAAAAGTTAATTATATAGTTCTCAAGTATAATATGCAGCCCTATCTTTTGAGCTGAAAAATCTGGGAAAATGATGTTTTTTTAATACAAAAAATGATTAGGGCAACAAAGATAAAGGATATTTTGGTCCAAATAAAAATAATATCTAATCATGAAATTCTGCATGACAAGTAAAGAATGAATGATGTATTTTGTTTGTGTTTTTTACAATTTGATGACAAAAATAAAATCCTTTCATCTCTTTTTCATCAAATCCTTCCTGCAATATGGCTGACTGCTATTTTACCACCTGTTATATAATTTACTGTTTTAATGAGAATAATTTGCTGCTGAATATTTTATAAAAAAATAATTTAAAAAAAGATTTACACATTTGGTGTTATTCACAAGAATTTATCTCGATTTACTTTTCCTTTGAAGATAAAATGCTGGAAAAACTAAAGGAATTAATGATCAAGTTATATTTTCAATTGACTCACATATATACTTATTTTCTATGTAAGTAAATATCTGTCAAGAGGTGTGTGTGTGTGTTTGTGTGTGTGTATGTATATATATATATATGTGTGTGTATATATATATATATATATATATATATATGTGTGTGTGTATCTAATGAGTATTAGATGATTGAAATATATTCAATGTTAAATCTTTTCAATAATTTCTTCTCAAAAGTAATTTTTTCTTTTAATCCTAATGAGAAAATTATCTTCAGTTTTGCTTATTTTTCCTTTCTTGCTGAATGGAAATTAGAAATAGTTTTCAAATATGTATATTAGTCCTAGTTAAAAATGTTAGGTAATCCAAACCGGAACATTTTTAACTTTATTTTTCTGGTGTAGGTATCATTGGGGAATGAGAAAAGTTATGATATTGGCTCACTTACCAAATTTTTCTCATTCCTTAATGATATCTGCTTTGGAAAAATGTCTAAAAATTTTGGCTTCAGATTATCCTTACTATGCTTTTAATCTGGACTATGTGTATTTGAATAGATTCTTTTTTTTTTTTTTTTTTTTAATAGCTTTTGTGTGTACAAGCATGCTCTAAAAACTCGTTAATCTGATATATAGGTATTGTCAAAATTTTGATCTGTTTTTCTCTGAATATTACTCAATCTATGATTAATATTCATAACTGAATTAAGTGCATTAACATGAAAGGGGAGAATATATTGGAAAATATTTGTTGTACAAAATAAAGGCTTTTCTCTTTTTTCTTATCAAGTTACACACATAGAGACGTGTGCACACACACACACACACACACACTTATATTTCAGATATAAAATAAGATAGTAATAATAAAACAGGATAAAAACTAATGTCGTCAATCCTTAAGTGAGCTAGGATTCAAAACATCTGATGTCCTGAATTCTAGTTCACTATGTGAAACTCTGAAACCTGGAATTTTATCCGATTTTATTATCTTGTTTTATATTTAAACTTTTTGATATTGCTCCGCATTTTCATGCTTGACCACTGAAAAAATTTTAACTTTGATATTAAAATTTTATCATTAATCATAAGTGTGTGTGTGTGTGTAATAAATACTACCCAAAATTTGAGCGATGGACTGCAGAATCGTAGTACGCGAGTTCGTATTCCTGTCACGCTATTACGTTCACTTTCGGACAAATACCCTTGTGAAAGGTATGAACCCTCTTATCCACCCAGCAATGGGTTAAATAGTACCACTACTGTTCTTCTAGGAGAATAGATTTGGCATTAAATAACCTACTAAGGTTGATATGCCATTAAACAAACAAACCAAACCAAACCAAAATTTGAATTCCTCTGATACTAACTTAAGTATTATGGATAAAATTCCCTTAAGAGACATAAGTAAAAGTAAAGTTGGTGACCATAGTCGAGGGTGACCTAAAGGCTCCCTTTTTGTTAGCTACTACACCAAGGTGTAGGGAAGGGTGCTACTCCTTTCCCAGGATTTCTCCACTTTACTCTTGATCCATACCCCATAATGCTGAGTGTTAAGCAAGGAGGCATCAAAGTACAATTTTTTAAATCTTTGGTATGACTTGACCTGGGATTGAACAATGCTCTAACCATTATGCCAATGTCCGGTAAGAAAGAGACATAATCAAAATAAAGGGTCCCTTTTTAAGAATCTGAAAATATTTTGATTTTAAAGTATCTTATTAATTTTAAACACGAGTACACTATTAAAAGCTTTATTTAAATTTTGCCTGTATCACAAGATATATATATATATATATAATGTGTGTGCATATAAACAGGTTGCTGTAAAAACATTTTTTTTTTCAAAAGTCAAAAGTGTGTTCATGACTGGCCAATAGAGCAGGATAAAGCCTAAAATAAATGGAGTTTACTCACCCATCTGTGGCTCATCCATAACTGTCAGTTTCATGCATTTTTCAAGGAAAAAATACAATCATCAGATGATACTATTGAATAGAAATGATATGTATGTATAATTGTGTGTGTAAAATTTATTATATGTTGTGGTTACTGTGTGTGTGTGTGTGTATATATATATATATATATATATATATATATATATATATATATATATAAATATGAGAGAGAGAGAGAGAGAGAGAGGAAGTTACATGGACAATATTCATTTATTAATGCATTAACATGAGAAAACATATGTATTTTATAGTTATCATAAATGAATTTCTATATATTTATTTGTGATACTACATCTATATGTTTGTACATATACACAGATATGTTTGGCTATAACATTTATATATTTGTGTTAAATTGTTTCTTTGTATTTATTATAAAAGAATTCATTTCTAATGTATGACACCGAAAATTAAGTTCAATTATTGATAATTTAAAATTGAATTATTTTTCCCTCCCCCCTCTTCACATATGAGTAATTTTTATCAAAACAAAAGATGGTGCGGTGGATGGATGGGGAAGCTCTGAGGAGGAAACCACAAATAGAAAAAGCATAAACTTATCATTTCAACCTGCCATAAAGAAGAATTAATAATTTGCTGTTTTTCCTTTACCGAAAATTGAACTGCAATTTCTGCCACTTCCTCTGTACGACTCACAAAGAATCTGTTTATACCAATTTGCCCGAAACAATGAACAAATTACAAAGTATTTTTGCATATATATATATATATATATATATATATATATATATATATCCACCCTCACTTCCAATGTCAAGTTAATCCTTTTTCAGCCTGAGTAATTTTCCTGAAGACTTTTCGGATCTTTCTCTTATTTTCTGTTTGTGTTCTCATTCCACTTTTTTGACAAACTCTTCCTCCGCAATTAACGTTGTTTCTTTCTGCCTAGCGGTAGTCTTTAATTGAAACGGCCAATGTTTTTCTCATCAGTACAAGTCTGTTTCCTATTGTGGAAAAAAAAAAAAATTCATTGAATAAGTTTACTTTCCTGTTCTCTCAGATGCACTTTATTGAGTTGGCTCCGGTGCTAATTGCTTTTACCTTTGTAGATTTTTAAAAAATAAAAAGATGGTAGGGGAAGGAGAAAATGTTACCCACCTTGTTCCACATAAGGACTCCATCTTTAAACACATAATGTAAACCAGCAGAATATATTCCTGCTTTTATCCTCATGGGTTTAACCGAAGCGATAAACAAGATGTCAAAAGTAACCAAAAACACATTCATGCAAGCAGCTTTTTTCCTTGAATATAATTTCATATTTTAGCTGACAGAATAAAAAATTCAGTTTGAATATTTCCAGTTGAATCCATTATTTTTGGTCTTCATTCCTTTTAAACATAGATCTTCACAAATTTCAAATACACTGTTAGAAAATAAAATTGTAACATACTTGTTTCAGTTTACTCAAGATAATATTGGTAGATTCCAGTTAATAATCATGTGTATGTATATATATATATATATATATATACGCACACACACATGCACCAAACTTCTCTGCACAAGGTCAATTTTTAAACAAAATTTTACTGGTTTGAATTCAGTTTTCCTTCTCCTAAACTGGTTGCCATACCAAAGTTAAAGAGACCAGTCTGCCTTACTATTTACCTATATCTAGAAGGAGACCTGTTGGGTAAATTTCCCTAGAGTATTAGCACAATGTAAAATGCAAACAGCTTCATAAAGGATTTGAACATAATCAGATATGTAGGTTCCATATTAAAACAGTGTATATCTTCTTTAGGCCTTTTAGAAGAGAAGATAACTCAGCCCGTGTGGCAAAGTGAGCACATATATGCCTGGCGTGTGAAATGAGTGAAAAACTTGTAAGGAACAAAAAAGGCCACCATAGCATCTCATTTTAAGAAAAAACACAATCTCAGAGCCAAGAGATATGGTGAGAGTGGTTGGTACATCCAAGTTTTTCCTGATCAGCTAAGCATAAAACATGACATGTGAGAGAAAAACAACAAGATACTTGCAAATATGGTACTGCATACAAGGAAAGACTTTGTAGGGAAAGTGATTACTTAGGTCAGTTTTACACGAGCCTCAATACAGATCCGTGACGATGTCATGCATTTAGTACCTTGTATTGATATGATTCTTAATACATCACATGATGGCTGAAGATTTTAAAAACTTTACAACTCACCGTGTTCTATGTTCAAAGTATTCCTCTCTTTGCTTAGTAAATAATGCAAGTGGCTAAACCCAGATTTTTCCATAAACAAACTTATAAAAGCTCATAAAATAGGCTCAACTGTTGCACAAATCTTGAGATATTTTGCTAGTTTTTTCACTCAGCCAGTAATATCTAATTTATGAATACAAACTCATAAATTATCCATCTGTAGACCCCAATGCTTTTATTCACCCCAGTGGAATCTATATGAATCACTTAGAGAAACTGCATTAAATTTATCACAAGGAGTGTCTCCATGGCATAGTGGCAAATGTACTGGACTGTAACCTAGTAATAAGCAAGTTCAAACTCCAGTCATACTATTATTGCATTCACTTTCAGACTAATGCCCTTGGGAAAGGTATGAAACCCCTTATCCTCCCATCTACTGGTTAAAAAGCACCACTGTTGTTCTTTTACAAGGCTGGCTTTGGCCTTAAATAACCCACAAAGGTTGATATATCATTAAACAAAGAAATCATACAAAATGCTTACATGTAGATGAATACATGCACAGGTTATAAGAGATGCATCATTGGTTATCATACCCAGTATTAATATACAGTATATCCTCTTTGGGCATCAATACATGCATTCAGTACATTTCACTTGTATAAATGTTAATACATCACATGATGACTGAAGATTTTGAAAATTTTATATTTACTTGCCTGCTAACAAGCGGATTGTGTACCCAGCTCAAAATTAATGTCATCCTTTCATCTGTTGCAATTTAATCTCTATCAATGAATTTTAGCAAAATTCTGTGGATACAGAAATATAAATATGACGTAAATACAAAAAATATTTTAAGCATTAAGAAAAATTCTTAGTTTCTGAGATATTCTCTTAGTTCACAATAATCCTTGTTCTTAATTTCTTTTTTTTCTTTGCAAATACATATAGTCATGTTTCACTATTTACTCATCAACATCCAACATATAGCTGGCCATGAATGAGAGGTTGATTGAGGGAGGAAGTTTCATTGTTTCTTATGAAGTGGGTTGGAAGAGTACCCGTAGGAAGCAAGATTACACTCCATTTAAGGTGCTTACATTTTGAAATTCATTTATATTCAGTAAAAACTTTTTTGTTTTTTAATTATTCTCAACTAGTTTTGGCCTTCAGAAAAAATATTTTTGGAAGTGTTTCAGAAAAGTTGATTGACCACAACAGAATTGGAAGAAAATAAACCAACAATATGGTGTATCCATTCATTAAATGTAGATTGCTTTTTAGTATTCAAATTTTAACTGCCTGTATCATAACATCTATATACCCATTCTCTCTCTCTCTCTCTCTCTCTCTCTCTCTCTTGTATATATATATATATATATATATATATATATATATTTATATTTAATCCATGGAAAATATTGTTCTGTAATCTAAGGTTTCTTGAACTTTATAACAAGATTCATCAGGCAGTTAAGAAGATGGAATGAAATTGAAAATCGAAAATGCGACAAAATACAGACGAAAAGTCGTTAAGAAATATATGTGTGTGTTCTCTCAATCTATCAAAAGAGAAAGAGAGTGTGTGTATATATGTAACATAACATCTACATACTAATTCTCCCCCAACTCTCTCTCTCTCTCTCTCTGTGTATGTATTTGTATATATATATATATATATATATATATATATATATATATATATATATATATAATTTTGAAGAATGTATATTTAGGTACCAAGTTATCATTCAAGCAAGTTTTGTTAAAGATGATGGAACACTGTTTATTATTTTTAATTTTATTTTTTCAAGACTACATTGTGGTTGTATAGCCTATGTAAGAATTATTTTCTTTTTCTGGAGGCACTCTTGAAATGGACATATAAACTTATAAAGTACATTGGTTTGGTTTAGTGGAATCAGTGTTATTCTTGACAATAAGGTTTGATGTTTTAAATTTAGTGTAGTACATAAGTTTTATTTGTTTTTGTTTTTCAATAGGTTTAATGTGTCTTTTTATGATGTTCGTTATTGTTCCTCTAATTTGTAGTTATAGTACATTTGATTTCAATAATATATTCAGTTAGTTTTGTTATTGTTGGCAGTGTTATTATTTTTGTGAATGTTTTGAAGATATAGTTTTATTTATTGATCAACTAGTTTATTAGGAAAATTGTTATTAACAAGGGTTTGTTTTCTGTTGGTAAGATTCTTTGTAAAATATTGTCTTAGATGAGATGTAAAATGCTCTATGAATTAAGTTTTTTATAATTGCTATTTTATATTTTTAGAGACATTCACTGTGGTAGTTAAGTAGGGTGGAATTGTAGCTGGTTGGCTTTTTATATAGAGGTGCAGTGAATTTGTTATTAGTGGAGTCAGTAAGTACATCAAGGAAAGGGATTTTTTATTAGTACTGAGTGGTAAAGTTTAGTCCAGAGTTTTTTTTCTAGAGTTTAAGTTTGTTAATTTCATTGTAGGAGTGTGTTGCAATGAAAATATCATCTACATAGTGGATGTATATCTTAGGTTTGGCTATTGTTATCTTATTTTATTTAAATATTTTGTTTTCACTGTGGGACATGTAGAATTTGGAGATGGTAGGACCAAGGGGTGACCCCATCAAAATACCATCAATTTGTATATATATGTTTCCGGAAGGATCATAGAATGGGATTTTTATGGTACAGGTAAGAAGGAGTTTTTCGAGAGTTTTTGGTTCTATAGCTGGAGGAGGAATTGAGGGGTGATTATGGACATTTTCTATTATTATTTTTATCGTTTCATGAACTGGAACATTAGTAAAAAGATTTTCGACATTGAATGATGCTGTTATGCATTTATTGGGGGGTAGAATTTAGAATTTGTATGAATCCATGTGTTGATTTGACACTGTATTTATTTGGGATATATTGTTGAGGATTTTTGATATGTGGTATACAAGAGTAGGAATCTGTGAAATAATTGATCTTATTGGGTTACCTTGTTTGAGGGTTTTTATTTTACCATATATGTATCTGGTTTTGTAATCTCCAATTATTTTTGTTAGTTTAATGTATCACATTTCTGCATTATTGGATGTGATAATTTTGTTAATGTGTGTGTGTGTGTATGTATCATAACATCTACGTACCCATTCACCTCCTCCCTCTCTCTCTCACATATATATATATGTGTGTGTGTGTATGTATGCCAATAAGTATGCATCTTGACTCATGCCTGAATTTTTGTCATCTAGGCATTTGCCCAGTCGGCTGGGGCTGTAGAATACACCAACTGCACTTCTGCAGAGGGTTAATACCCCCCACAATGAGTGTCCTGAATATGATACTAAACAGTCTGATGCTGATGTTCCAGTGATGCTGGAGTTTTGGAGAATGCAAAGGACTCCTTCATTGCTATCACTCTCAGATCATCTCTGACCCAGAGTGGTAGCACCTGATAGGGCCTTATCTATGGGTCAAATAAGACTAAACTGTGTACTTATGCTAAACTGAATTGCTTGAAATAGAACTGTTTTGACATTTAACTGAGTATAAACAAACTATACTTCTACTAAACTAATTTGTTTGAATTAGAACTGTTTGACCAAACTGAATTGCTTGAAATAGAAATATTTTTGACAATTATACTGTGTACTTATGCTAAACTGAATTGTTTGAAACAGAACTGTTTATTGTATAAAAATGGATTTGGCATTAAATAACCTTCAAGGGTTGATATGCCATAAAACCCAAACAAACAAATATCAAGGCATGCTGGCAGCACAAATTCTTTCAACTCTCCCTTGCCTTCCATCCCTATGGTTTAATGCTCTTGGTAAGTCCTCTAGACGGTATCCAGTGCCCGCTTATAGATGTAAGTTTTAATTGGTCAGCTAACACAGGTGTGTAGGTGTACATAGGATAATGTCATTTATGAGTTCTTTCTTTCAAAAACCTGAAAGTTGATAGACTGTTTCTTTTACACAATTCAGAGACATTCGATTTTTAAAGCAAAAATACAAAGAAGGAAAAAACATAGATTGCATTAACAAACTTTCCTTCTTTTTTTTTTTTCCAGAATTTATAACTCCCTATCTCTTTGCCACCTACCCAAACAAAATAGATAAAAACTCTGAAATTTCCCCAGCAGTTATAAAAAAATACACATATTCCTATAAAAATAAAATGCTTATAAATGTTTTAATTACATTACAAATTCCAATAAAATTATATGGCTGACATTAACCTTCTCTTTAGATTTTTTGAAAAACAAAACATTCTGTTGATAAAACACTTGGTGTCTATATCAAAAGTAGTATCACTGCTCAAATGTTACCAGTTGTAGGACTATGTGTTAAGTATGATTCACACAACTGACCTTTTCTTTTGGTTACTAAATACCCTGAAGAAATTCTCTAGGCTTTAGGTTTCCTTTGGTTAGCATATATATATATATATATATATATATATATATATCCATCACACTTACTCATCGTATATTAAACAGTGTATGTATGCATCTACACTTGCATACTATTTTGTACTGAGTTATTTTATTTCTCTATATGTATGTACTTATTATATACATACATCTCTTATTTCTCTGTGTGTGTATATGTAATACCAAATAGTGTACAAGTATGTATGCACATATTCTATATGCTATTTATAGCTAGGATAGGTGACTGTTGTTTCTTGACTATAAGATCATCATACTAGACTTGATTTGATGGTTTTATGCAAAAACTTTGCTTATTTGCATTCCTTATATACTTTCTTGTTTTAAAGAAATCTCTGCAATTCTTCCTAACCTCTACATTACTCAATCTTGAGCCAATCAAAGTTAAGAAAAATAAGTTGGATAGATATATAGATATAAAATAACATTGTGTGTCGAGGAGTTTGATAACTTCTGTGTGTATGCATATATAATGAATTGAATGATTTTTTTTCATATCCCGTTTGGTATCCATTTATAAACAGGGGCTAAGAGATCTATGTTCCACCTGGCATATCATTTCTTGGTGTTTTCTTTTGTCTTCTTCTCTTCTAAACAGATTTTTGTTTATGTTCTGAAATTCACATCATTTTCTCCTTTCTAACCTCGTACTACTCCTCCCCCTCCTCCTCCTCCAATATAACTTCACTTTGACCAGTGCCAAAACCAATACTCCCAACTCCTTGTCTTCACTCTCCAGTTGGATGTTATCACAAGTCTACATTGTTCATCCCCTCTATCCCACCTCAAGAGCTGTTTTAAAAGTAAAAGAAGCATCTTGTAATATAAAAATAACAATCTAAGATGTGATACACTGTAAGGAGGTAGGAATATTTACTAGGTTTATACACAAATTATCCCAGCCACTTTTAATATCTCAAGAACTGGTTATGTGGCAACTAATTAGATGGGACCTTACAGCATTTGTGATTATTGAGCAGGCAATGAAATGCCATTGAATGAGTTTGTGTACAATGTGACTTTCACATTTCGCAGTGAGGATTTATCTGACTTCCAACCAAGTCAGATTTGACATGAAGTCATTCTATAATGGGCATTGGGGGGGGGGGGCAGGTAGGTATGAATGTATCAAGTCTTTTATGTGGCCATCTCAAAATATGCATGATCTCCTTGGCATTCCTCTTTTGGTTTACCTCAGCACTAAGCGATAAACTTAATCCTGCTAAGTAGGTATTGCCTGGGAAGAATGACCAACTTATGATGGCCCATGCAATGTCAATACCAGATGGGCCTGCCAGTGTGCAAGGTTTTGGCGCAAAACATCATATTACTTCCAGCTCTGTCACTTTGAGAGATCAGATTTGGTTTCTTGAGACTTCTGGCTTTTTCTAATATCAAAATTGCTGCTGCAGATGAGATTCAAGAAAATACGATATGATAATCCCAAAAGAGGACTTTGCAGACTATTTTGAAAAGTGGAAGATTATCTGGTATTATTGCATGAGATTCTAAGAGGAATAATTTGAAGGAGATGAAAATGTGATTTCCCTAGGTTGGCCCTTTTTCTTTTTTATTAAATGGTTCAATAATTTCTATATGCACTTCATTTCAAAATCCAAAAAGGATAATGCTCTGTTGACAGAACTTCGAATTCTTTGCAAAAAAAGAGTATTGTAAGTATGACACTAAACTGCATCTGATGGTGAGGCTCCAGTTCTAGAGATATGAGCGTGGATTATGACTTCATTACCATTACTCTCAGGTCCACTCTGACCCAAAGTAGTAGTACCTGTTAGGATCCCAACTATGGGTCAAATAGATTTGTTTAAAAATTATTTGTATTTGATAGAACCAGTTTTAAATGGACCACATTATGTTTATAAACAGAGGAAATACTGAGGGCATAGGCAGTTCACTCCCCTACGATTATTTTGCAATTGATTATACAACAGTTATTATATCCATTGTTAGTTTTGACATATGGTAGCTAGAGTGTTTGTCAGCACATGTGATTCTTCAGCTCAGCCAAGCCTGTTATTGTTTATTAAATTTCTTGACAGGGGAAAGAAAACAAACTCTTCCTTTACCCTATCATGATTTACTTTATCTCCAAGCCAATCTAGGTATCTTCTTATGTTCTGTGAGTTGGGGGGGGCTAAGATTTGAGTAAACCATTCATAGCCAATTTTTTGCTTTTATTAGTATATTTATGTACTTGAAATATACTGTATTTCCTTGCCTCAAAGACTCCTCCCCCCACCTAAGTTATTTTCATCCAGATTCCATGGGTTATTTGAACCCATACTGGATCACTTCAAGACCCTCCCCCTTCCCTTAGAGTGGCCATTTGAACATCATCCTGTCAACTAAGTTTTTGAACACCTTCCTCCCTTTAAAAAGTTTAAGGGAGAAATAGTTTCATTTTAAACTTTGAGGTAATGTTAAAGAAGCTAAAAATTATAGAAATAAATTTATTTATCTACACACGCATGAAATGATACTCAAAGGTTTAAGGCTGAAATGTCTCCCTCAAAGAAAAAATTGATAGAAAATGAGGTTGCTATACTTCCTGGTGTGTGTAATTTTAAGAGATATGTGAAATCTCCAGGGACACCCAGGGAAATACTAGGTAACTTGACAGATGAACAGATAAATCAATCTACACAAACCCCACCCTCACTAACTTTTGAGTAATAACCTGTGTGCATGCATGTGTGTGTTAATGTAATTATATGTATGTATCTGTGTAATTATATATATATATGTATGTATATATATATATATATATATATATATATATAGGGAAGTGCGTGTGTGTGTGTGTGTGTGTGTTCATATATATATTGTCATCCACAGACAGACTGTTTCATTCTATCAGAACTCTTCAGTGTGGCTAGACATGCAGGACACTTGAAGCCGGGATCGAAACCCATCCAACTTTACATTAGATTAAGTCTCAGACCACTTGGCCAAATATATATATATATATATATATGTGTGTGTGTGTGTGTGTGTGTGTGTGTACGCGTTCATGTGTGTATATATGTGTATGTGTTTACACGTTCATATGTGTGTGTGTGTGTGTGTATATATATATATATATATATATATATATATATATAATGTGTGTGTGCGTGTTTTATATATATATATATTTGTTGTCGGTCTCAAGAGAGAAATTAATATTTCAAATAAGTATGTCCACGAAGAGATTTTGTTTGTTTGTTGTTTTTTTTGTTTTTGTTTTGTTTTTTTTGTTCGTACATACGTGTATGTTTCCAGCTTATTGCTTTTGTCAAAAAACATGTATGGCACAAGGAGTACTCAATGAAACTTGAACTCACTCATGTTTGCAGTTTGAATGGTTTTCAGTCCTGAGTGATCTCCATAAAAATCCATAACCAACTGAAAACCATCCAAATTGCTAACACGAGTGAGTTCAGGTCTCATTGAGTACCCATTAACAAGGCCTTTTGCCATATATGTTCTCTGACGAAAGTAACAAGCTAGAAACATACACGTATGTAAGAAGAAAATAAATAAATTGATCCTAAAATATACAAATCTCTCCGTGGACCTATTCCTTTTAGAATTTTTTTTTTTTTTTTTTTGTGCGCACACACACACACACACTGTGTGCATGGAGCAGGAACAGTGATAAACAGTGTAGTCTTTTATCTCCATAACTCAGAGGGCATGCTGAAAGTTCTCAGCCAACCAAGAAAGGGATTACCTTTCTTTTTTTTATACTGCGAAAAGATATAGCTGGTGTGTTGGACCCTGGCATGAATTTCCCTGCCTTAACGTAAATGTTTAACAAGCTCGGCTAGCAGAACATTGTTTATGTGTTTGATTCTCTCTAGGTGCTCTATATTCCTGTTCTTGTGCCAAGCTTAGTTCATAATAATCCTGGGATGAATATGTCAAATATCATATATATTTCATAACTCCAGATTATTCCTCTCTTGGTCAGGCCAAGACCTTTCTTGTTGTGATTTGAATCTTCATTGGTATCTTTATATTTGAGGTGTGAAATACAGGCTGTTTCAGAAACATTTGTATAATTTCATAATCCATTAACTTGGCCGATTCTTATTTAAATGATATCAAATTTTAGCAGCAAATATAAAAACAACTCTAAATTCTATCTTTTGTTGTTTCTTTTATGTTTTCAAGTGTCCAAATGCCATTCACCAAAAAAGAAAAGGTGTTTAAACATTAAACCTGGAATTTTGACTTGCTTCTACAAATGCTTTTAAAATTTAAGGTCATTTGAATGAAAATTGATTAAGTTATCAGATTATGAAATGATATTCAGTTTTCTGAAACAGCCTGGACATCTCAAATGGTTTCAAATTTTTTCAAACACTATCTTTATTTTTAGAAATTGGTCCCCTCGGCTGGTGTCGTGGTTGGCAAGCTAGACTAGCAAACCGACATGAATGAGTTCGAGTCTCATTTGGTGCTCCATTCATACGGCCTTGTACCACATCTAAGCAAAAAAGCTTAATAAATTACTATCATTATATCTAAAAGTTTGTCTTCTTTTTTTTTTTTTTTTTTAACTTATTACAAAGTATCTTTTTAGAATGCGTTGGGGGAACATTCTGAAAAACTTTTCTTTTTTTTTTTACCCAAATGAATCTGTGTAATGCTTTTACCGCGACTACAAATTAGTTCTCACCCACCGGCCTCCTTAAAAGTTTAAAGTAAGCAATGAAACTTTCAGATAATTATCAAACACGCACTATCTTGTTTCTTTCAGTTTAATTTATTTGTAAAATAAAAAAGAATTTAAAAAAAGGAAGCCGCTTTACCTATTACTTAAGTCATTTCAATTAAATTTCAAAAATTGAATTTTTTTTCTTCCTTTGAAATTAATCAATTTTTCCTTTTTTTTTTTTTTTTTTCTTTAACATTTCCTTCTCTCTGCCCTACCATTTATTTCTTTTACTTTTTCTTCTTTTCCTGTGGTGGGATTCACTGGAGGTGATGGGTGAGAAATTAGTTTCATTTGAAACCAGGAAATTGATTACTAAATTATCTGACTTTTAACTAATAGAATTCCTTACACTTGAGAAAGTAAGGTTTGATATTTTAGTCCAACTTTACCCTCATTTCCTTTGCATATTTTTTTCTTTGTTACGAAAATATTTCTGAAAAGAACTATTTATCTAAACAATGAAAAAAAGTTTCACTTACCCCTTTCTTCAAGAGAGTTCAGCCTAGACTTCTGTCGACGGAACTAAGAATACGCTGCCTATATCCCTGCATAGGGGTAAGATCCCTCACCATTCCTCAAAAAAAGGCGTGTTCTGGGTATGACATTAAATTGCAGCTCGGAGTGAAGATCCAGTTCTAAAGTACCTTTTTATTGTCATTATTCTCCGGTCCCCTCTGAACCGGAATGGTAGGACCCCTTCATTGTTATTACTCTCAGGTCCACTCTGGCCTGGGGTGGTAGTACCCTTTCATTGCCATTACCCCCTGGTCCACTCTGACTCAGGGTGGTAGTATTTACTAGAGTCTCATCTATGAGTCAAATAAATCTGTTGGAAAATTAGTTGTATTAGATAGGAATACCTGAAACCATATAATAGTATGCAAAAACATAAGAAACTATACAAAAACATGTTAATATAAATGCATGTGATTCCCTAACCTCTAAGCATAAAATAACCCCAGACTGGTCGGCATACCGTTAAAATTCATCATTCGAGATTTACGTTAGCTCTCCAGGAATAATAAAATGTTACTTGATCTACCTATTTCTTTAGATTAATTTTACTTCATGACTTAATACATATAATAGCCCTATTCTGACATTAATGCTTGCATTAATTCCTGACCATTGACAATACCTTCTTGATTTTGAATACATTTTCATCATAATGTCTAAGCATTGTTGGTTTCTTCCAACCACTTCGACCGGCAATCTGTTTTGGGGGTTTAAGGAGTGGGGAGGTGTAGCCCCATGTGTGCCTGGTTTTGTATTTAGTTTTTCCTTCTCCTACACTAGGAGGCGCTCGTGGCTTGACAGTTATCGTCAACCAAGTTCAAAACCTGATCGAGGCTGTTTGCATTTTGCATAGTGCTAATACCCCTGGGGAAGATATGAATCCAACTATTCTTCCCTGCTTATCTATGGGTACACCGGATTCTTTAACCTTGGTGTCGCAACCGGTCTAAAAGAAGGAAACCTCTGAATTCAAAAGTTCCGTCTGGCTATTCCTGTTCAAGACATTCTACAAGAGTAGTGTGCCCCATGACCAAACCAGTTTAAGGGAGTAGTCTAAGACCAGGTACCTTACTAAGGCTAAAGAGGCTAGTTTATCCTATTTGTCTATAGCTGGGGGTGGGTGGCTTCATCCTTTTCTCAAGAGCATTAGTCGGAAGTGAAACACGAACAGCCTCATTCAGGATTTGAACTTGATTCATCCTGTCCATTTCCTATGATTATAATAAGTATTTTATACCACAGGGTTTGTTTTGGTTTCACTAATATTATTTTGTACCAATGATTTTCAGGACTTGATTTGGAAGTTTAATTGTATTGAGTAAATCTTTCCAATCAACATGTTGATTTTCAAGTAATTATGTTATATTGTAGTTGTTTTTTCTTTTTCTTTTTCCATTTTTATTTATACTTGAACCTGAAACCTCCAATTTAATATCAATTATTTAACCCTAATATTCATACTGTTGGTTAGTGTAGCATATTAATAGCTTTCTCTAAATGTATTTTGGAAATGCATAGATGAAATTCTCTCTATTACTTATATATATATATATATGTCCACTTTAAGTGGCAAGATTCTGAAATTAGTTGACCTGTTCACATTCCTCGGCAGCAATATCTCATCTATTGAAAGTGATATGAAAATATGCTGACCAAGGACATGGATTACTATTGACAGGTTATCGCTTATACAGAAATCTTACCTCCCATCTCATAAGCCATCTAAGAGAAACAAGACATGCAGGGCGATGATCTCATACTGATTCCTACACCTGGACTCAGATATATCAACTCTTTTTGGACACTGGCTGCAGTCTAAAAGACCTTCCAAGAGATGATTGGGACAAATGGTAAGAGAACAGGAAACTTTGTGTTATTAGCACAACTTGAATATATACAATTCTGAAGAATCGGTTTCTTGTACTTATATGAGACATATGTCTCTGACAGTATTCTTCTCATAAGAATTCATCTGTTTAATGTGAAATACTGTGCGTTGTAGTTACGTAAGGGTGGAATCTCTTGATTTTGATTAAAACATCTGTCACTTCCATTAAATCATGTATAAAAGTCTGTTTTTCAAATATTCTTCTTATGCTAGGTCCCCTTTTCAGTAATGAATTTTTTAAATAACAGCTTAAGATAGAGTATTAGGCTGGATTTTAGAGTCAGACATGAATTGATAAGATAATACTTTAATGAATGAAAATAAAACTGAAATATAGGTGAAACCGACCCTTGAAAAATATTAGATAACCTGTAAATTTGTTGGCTTCTCTGTTGTCACAGCTGTCCATGGTGATATTGATGCTTCTATTTAGAAAGGAGTGAAGGATTATAATTAACATTTCAATGTTATCTTATTATATACCTGTCTTATTTTTGTTCAAAGAAGTATATTTCTGTACAAACAATAAGTATTATTGAAAAAATAATATATATATATATATATATATATATATAATTAACAAATTTACTTAAAAATTTTACCATGTCTGTCTTTTCTTTTGTTATATAATGTATACACTCACAATGAGAATTGTGATAATATATAGACACAAAATTATTCTTGTAGATGAGTCAGGAAATTGCGAGTTTATGTATTCATATATATATATATATATATATATATATATATATATAATGTGTGTGATTATGAATTTATTTTTTAAAAAGTTATCATTTTTTTTGTTGTGTGTGTATGTTTATGAAAATTTTAGTAATACATATATATATAGGTTTAAAATTATCATTTAGTTGTAAATCAATATGGATATCACTCTAATATCCAGAAGTATTTGAAGCATATTGCTCTTATAAAAATATCAGCATGTTCGCCAATGGCCCGGGAGACCTGGGTTCAATCCCAGGTCGAGTCATACCAAAGACTTTAAAAATGGAACTTGATACCACCTTGCTTAACACTCAGCATTATAAGGTACGGTTCAAGGGTGAAGTGGAGCAATCCAGGGAATGGAGTAGCGCCCTCCCCTACACCTTGGTGTAGTAGCTATCGAAAAGGGAGCCTTCGGGTCACCCTCGACTATGGTCGCTAACTTTACTTATATATATATATATATATATATATATATATATATAAGTATTATTTGGTCCAGTTAAACCGGAGTTGGGAGTAATTCCATCAGGACAAGAAAACTATTCAAGAGTGAACATTTAATTTTTCCTGGTAAAGAGCTCAATGTAACTGTCATTACAGAGCAATAATTTCATTAAGAAAAAACACAAACCTGTCACATTAGGATTATAGATTTATTTCCATCCTGTTATGTGTTTTTGAAAAATCAAAAAACATGAAAAAAATTAACAGGACTTCTTCAGATCTTATGGATAAAATATATATATATACGATGGGATTAATAAATAAAAAATACTTCAGCTTGTATACAATTTAAAATCAAGAGATAACTTGATTGGATTATTTAAATTTGTCATAATGGTTAGAATGTGTACCAATGGCCCAGGAAACCTGGATTCAATCCCAGGTCGAGTCATACCAAAGACTCAAAAAATGGTACTTGATGTCTCTTTGCTTAACACTCAGTATTATAAGGTAGGGATCAGGCATGAGAAAAGCAATCTAGAAAAAAGAGTAGCCCCTACACCTCGGTGTAGTAGCAGTTGAAAAGCGAGTCTTTGGTCGCCCAAATTACTATTTATTAATTACATCTAAAATTAATTATTCTTTCAGTATCTTTTATTTTTCACTTTATTGTCAACTTCATACACATCAAAACTAAATATAATTCTATGCATTTTAATTGTAACAAAAGATATGTTATAAATTTAAAATCCCTTCTCAAAACTGAATTCCTTCTTCCATACATTTCTCTGTCACTACCTGGCAAGATATAGGATTACGTGCCTAATCATTTTCAGACCGGCTGATTATATCATTTCGTGAACCATAGAAGGGTGACGTCAGTAGAGGTATTCAAGTGTAAAGTTATGCCCTCTCCATAGCCGATGACTAACCATGACAAAGGCATATACCAAGTGCTGTTTAAAAGAAAAGCAGAAAATTATTAAGATTTAGTTTTAAAGCAGACAGTATGCTAATTGTAGTTATGAAAAAGAAAGAAAAAGTTCTCTCACCCGAAATTAGTCTCTCAAGTAATTAGGTGTTGGATGACATTTTAAAAAAAGGTTCGTTATTCCATCACCATTGGTTGAGATTGCAAGTCATGTGACTGTGCTTTTTCTAAAGAAAACAAAAAATTGTAAAAAAAAAAAAAAAAAAAGAAATGGTGAGCATAGAGCATTATCTTTCAAACATGTTAAGCCTCACCTCAGCTTGAGGTTTTCATGTCATTTATTCCTAGACATTAGCAGGCATCATTTTTCTGTGAGTTTTCTAATGTACGAATAATTCTTATTTTCATTCCATGATGTTTGATACTGCTGAGTCTGAACGTGAGTGGGTCGGGTCAGTGCTTTCTAGAGTGCTCAAGTAGGTAGAATGCCGAAGACACTAATCCCCACCGTTCTCATCCTCACTTTGAAGGTATAGAAGAGAAAAAAATCATTCTGACAGCTTATTTACAAGAGTCTTTCTTCACTGATCCAGCCAAGAACGGAATTAGTGCCTTTTTAAAAAAAACTCTTCAGATTACAAGATATCAATCTCTACAACATCATCATTATTAGCAGAAGCACCCCCTTTTCTTTCTTCTACCCCCTGTCTCTTGATCTATCAGAAGGAAACTGGGTGCAAAGGTAAGGTTAAGAGATGGGGAAGAAAGTTCAGAGGTTGGTGGGAGGGAAAATAGATAGGCTTATATCAATTGTCACTGTTTTTAGACGTCTTTCTTCAATTCCTTGTAATGCTTTTGCTATTGGTAAAAAAGAAAAATGTATCTTCTCTATTTTTGCTCAAGTTTCTTTCATCTCAAAGGTTCAAAAAAAATTTTTTTATACCAAGCGTTCATTAGAATGGATATGTATTACCTCTTCATACACTCACATGTTGAGAGAGAGAGACAAGTGGCTGATGATATATATAATTATGATTCCTCATGATGATATTGTGTGTATATGTATAGAGATATATATATATATATATATATATATATATATACATATGTATACATTCTGGTTGCTTGGGTTCAGTTTTATGGCATATCAACCATTGTAGATTATTTTATGTCAAATCCTCTTTATAAATATATATATATATCAAATATATATGATTTGTAAGCACATTCTGTAGATAGCATTTTTAGATGAGTCTGAGCTCATTTTTTGTTTACACACAGTACAATGGTTTCAAGTATTTCTATCTAACACAAATAATTCTACTTACAATTAATTATTTGTTTGCATACATTTAAATGTGTATATATATATGATTTCCTCGTGAATAGTGTAGGTAATTTCATTTTTACATGAGTTAAAACTAATTTGTTTGCACACAAGTATTACTATTGTTTCTACAAACTTAAATGGTATCAATTATTGATATCTAACACTTGTGATTCTATTCATTATTAATTGTGTGTTTGCACACAGTGAAGTGGTGACAAGTATTGCTATTTAACACTAATTATTTTATTCAGTATTGCTCATTCATCTGCTCACTGTTAAATGGTTCCAAGTATGGCTACGTATCCCTAACAATTCAATTAAACATCAGTCATTTGTTTATTCACAGTTAAGTGATTAAACAGTTTTATTTCAAGTCATTCAATTTAGCATAAGTCATTAGTTTGCAGTCAGTTCAAATGTCAAACAGTTCTATTTGACTCATAGATAGGACCCTATCAGGTGCTACCACTTCAGAACAGAGTGGACCTGGAAGTACACCACATTCCCCAAGCTTTAAGGCTAGAGCCTCACTATCAGATGGTTTAATGTCATATCGGGAAGTCTCACCCTTCTGCAGAGATGCAATTGGTGTATTCTACAGCTGATTGGGCTTATAAATATGTGTGTGTATGTGTGTGCTTGAATTTGTGTGTGTGTGTGAGAATTTGTAAATACATGTATATTATTATTACTTAGGATATTCAGACTATTGACTTCATCTTTATTAATAGTCTAAATATTCTAAGTTATAACAATTATCAGGCTACATCTCAGAAATTAAAAAAATAATATATATATATATATATATATATATATATATATATACATAGGTATGTGTGTGAATTTGTGTGTGTGTGTGTGTATATATATATATATATATATATATATATATATAGTTTGTTTGGGGTTTATGGCATATATCAACCTTTGTAGGTTATTTAATGCCAAATCCATTTTTATACAAATAAACTGTTCTATTTCAAACAATTCAGTTTAGCATAAGTACACAGTTTGTCAAAAACATTTCTATTTCAAGCTAATCAGTTTAGTCAAACAGTTCTAATTCAAACAATTCAGTTTAGTGTAATTATAGTTTTTGTTAAAACAGTTCATTTCAAACAATGCAGTTTAGCATAAGTACATAGTTTAAATGTCAAAACAGTTCTATTTCAAGCAATCCAGTTTAGCATAAGCACACAGTTTAGTTCTATTTGACCCATTGATAGGACCCTAGTAAGCTGGCACTGTAGAATATGCTGACTGCACCCCTGCAGAGGGGTAAGAATCCCCCAACGAGTGTACTGGATATGACACTAAACAATCTGACGATGAGGCAACAGTAATGCTGGAGCTTTGGGGAATGCAGAGCACCCCTTCATTGCCATCACTCCCAGGTCCACTCTAGCTCGAAGTAGTAGCACCTGACAGAGTCCTATCTAAACTAAAATGCATACTTATGCTAAACTGAACTACTTGAAATAGAACTGTTGTTTGATACTGAAACTGTACTTAGGCTAAACTAAATTGTTTGAAATAGAACTGTTTTGTCATTTAACCATGTAAACCAAATCTATACTTATACTAAACTGAATTGTTTGAATTAAAACTGTTTGACTAAACTGAATAGCTTTAAATAAGAATGTTTTTGACAATTAAACTGTGTACTCATGCTTAACTGAATTGTTTGAAATAGAAATGTTTATTGTATAAAATGGATTTGGCATTGAATAACTTACAAAGGTTGATATGCCATAAAACCCAAACAACCAACCAACCTACCACTTCAGGCCACAGTGGACCTGGCAGCGATAGTGATGAAGGGGTACTCTGCATTCCCCAAAGCTCCAGCATTACAGGAGTCTCACCATCAGATTGTTTAGTGTGATAGGACACTCATTGAGGGGTCTTACACTCTGCTGAGATGCAGTCAGTGTATTCTACAGCCCCAGCTAATTGGGCAATGACTGCAGAGTGTAAGACCCCTCAATGAGTGTCCTATCACACTAAACAATCTGATGGTGAGACTCCTGTAATGCTGGAGCATATATATATATATATATATATATATATATACACACGTGTGTGTGTGTGTATATAGATATATATATATTGAGCTACTGAAACTGTTATCACTCCTGGTTGGCAGCTGATGAGAGCAGGGTATCTCACATGCTTTCACACGTATGATGAAAATATATATATATTATGTGTGTGTGTTTATATATATATATATATATATATATATATATATATGTGTGTGTGGTGTGAGAATGTGTATATGTGTGTGTGAGAATGTGTATATATGTGTGTGAATGTGTGTGTGTGTGTGTATATATATATATATATATATATATATATATATATATATATATATATATATATATATATATGTATGTATGTATGTATGTATCTGTGAATGTATGTATGTATGTATGTATCTGTGAATATATGTATGTATGTATGTATCTGTGAATATATGTATGTATGTATCTGTGAATATATGTATGTATGTATCTGTGAATATATATATATGTATGTATCTGTGAATATGTATATATGTGTGTGTGTTTGTGAATGTGTGAATATATATATATGTATGTGTGGATATGTATATTTATGTTTGTGTGTGTTTGTGTTTTCATATATATATATATATATAGACACACACACACACACGTATGTGTTTATATAAAATGTTTATGTACCCACATGGATGGTTTTTTTATGTGTACATATTTAATATATTTATATGCATGTCTGTATATGTATATATATATATATGTGTGTGTGTGTGTGTGTGCCTTCATCCAACCTCTCTGCCAGGTCAATTTTTAAGCTGTGAAAAGTTAAGTTTAATTCAAGATTTTCCTTTTCCAGACCAAGAAACCCAAACTTCTCTCCTCTTTATCTGTTAATGGATGGAGAACCAAGAAGCTCAACTGACCAATTCCTTTTCCTTTTTATTAGACTAATAATAATCATTAGTCTAATCACAATTAGTTTCTAATTCCTATTTAATAATTATGTTAACTTATAATAAAAAAAGCATTGATATTTACTAACAATTGATTATTTTTTATCTTAATTTTTCTTTGTTAGAGCCCTTTATTTGATGATCTCATTGATCAAATGTCATACAGTGAAAGATTTTTATCCAAATTCGACTAACAGATATTTGTCTGTCTGCAATCTTATTAAGCCACTCTATGTATTGAACTGTTTGGAATATATATGACAATAAAAATCTCTTTTTGTGACTAACCGACCTATGTCTGGTAATAGATTGATTGATATAAGTAAGATATCATAGATATAGGCTGAACAGAAAGAATTTGTGCCTGTCTTATATTTTGTTGGGTTCATTTCTTAAAAATAATTCTTTTTATTATTCCATTTTCTCCTGGTGATGACCTGCGGTCAAAACTAGAGAAAGATTAAAATGTAAGTATCTGGATGAGTCAAACATTTTGCAATAATTTGGTAAATATTTCTGCAGTTCTGGTTTCTTCTGCTGAGGTTCTGAAGATAATGAACCACACTGTAAGATATCCAACTTATCTTGTACAATCTCAGTGTTACTCATCAGATTTGCCTCTATGACTTTGAGCATGGTTTTGGAATCTATACTTTCAGGCCTACCTGACTTTACTTCATTTAGGTTGTTATAACCTTAGCAAAATTTCTTCAACCATCTGCTTACTGTATTATGGTCAACAGCACCTTAAACCTTTTACACAACAAATGATTTTTTTGGTTGCTTCTGCAACATTATGGCCCAGTTCAAACTCACAAAGTGTAAGTTCCCTAATTTGACAATGTTGTATGTTTATCTGTGTGGCTCGACTTTTGACTCAGTTGAGTATAGAATCAATATTATATATGTTTTTCTTATTATTTTGGTTCATCTTATCAACAAGTTTTTCTCCTGAGTATGTTTTGTTAAAAGCCACAGACAAGGTTCTTTTTAACTGGTTTTTCTTTTGGTGGGGGGGGGTCATCCTATTAAATTTTTTCTTGTCATAAGTTTTTTTAGGTTTTGTTCAATTTCGTATAAAAATTGTCCAAAATTTTCTCCCAGAGCACATTGTCCATTTTCAAGGATACAATCTAGGCATAATGTTTTTTTTTCCTTTATAGTCTAACAATTTATTTACTCTAAATAACATCTCTATGATAAAAACTAAAGAAATTACAAATACTTGAAACCATAATTATAAAATTATTCAAGATATCTGGTGTTTTCAGTGTTTTAAATACAATAATGGCATAATGGCTAAAATGCTGGACTGTGGCCTTAAACTCTAGTTATATTATTACATTCACTTTCAGACTAATACCCCTTAGAAAAAGTATGAATCCCTTTTTCCCCCTCCTCCGGCTCTGAGTTAGATAGTCACTGCTGTTCTCCTACAAGGATGGCTTTGGCATTAAATAACCCACAAAGATTGATATGCCTTTAAACAAAGAAACCAAACCCAACCAGAAACTTGAAATAATACTATTCAGTTGCTTTGAGAACTTTTTAATTCAACCTTTTACATTTTATTTCTTTTCTGTTTTGGCTTTGACTAACAAATTCACACGTATATAATTCATGATTGTGTTGACATAGTCAACAGCACTTGGTGACTCAGTTTCTCATTTATGTTATTATACACTATCCTAACTTAGATATAAAGCCCTCTTTATTAATATAGAAATCAATGTTTTATATATATATGTGTGTGTGTGTGTGTGTGTGTGTGTGTGTGTATATACGAGGATCATTAGATAAGTTTCCAGACTTTTTTCATATGAGCACTTTTATTGATAGTACACACATGAAACTCTAGTCCCCTTCGAAGTAATCTCCAGCTGCAATGCATTTGTTGTACTGTTCTAACAACTTCTGGAAACCCCCATGTAAGTCCTCTTGTGTGAGTGTGTCAATGATCTTTGTCACAGCCTCTTTCATCTCCTCACTTGTCTCATAACGACAGCCTCTGAGCTTAGGTAATAACCAAAAATCACAGAGAGCAAGGTCTTGACTATAGGGAGGGTGAGGAACTGTTTTGATGCCCATCTTGGTCAAATAGTTTGTGGCAATGATGGAGTTGTGGATTGGTGTATTGTCCAGGTGGAAATGCCTCTGACCCAATTTGAAGAGTGCTGGCCTCTTCCAACAGAATCTCTTCCTGAACTCCCTTAAAACCTCAACATAGTAACCATAACCCTAACCATAACCCTTTGGCCAATCAACTCTGGTGTATTGACTTCCTTACTCCTCTCATCATCCCTCACAGACTCCCTGCCTTCCTTGAATCTCTTATGCCACTCAAAAACTGATGCTCGCTTCATGCAAGATGCTCCAAAAGCAGTCTGAAGCATTCCATACATTTCTGTGGCATTTTTTTCCAAGTTTAAAACGATTTTATTGCATATCGTTCTTCTAAAGTGTCCTCACGTCCAGATTGCATTTTTGAAATTCCCCAGCTGTGACAATCAGGCTTTAGTAGGGTGTATTCCAATTGCTGCTGTAGCTATTCATTTGAACTTGAAATCATAAAAATTGGTCAGTCATCTCATAAGATGTATAGCAATAACATATTGAATTTTCAAGAGTCTACGACAATTTTAAATGCCTGTACAAAAAAAGTCTGGAAACTTATTGAATTCACCACGTGTGTGTGTGTGTATATATATATATATATATAATATATATATATATATATATATATATATATATATATATACACATACACAAGCATAATGAAAATTTTAGTAATATACCTGATTATTATGAAGTCCTACTGCAGTTATAAGATTTAAAATCAAATAACTTACATTGTTGAATCATTTAGTAAAAAACCAAAAAGTTCAATTCTTGAAGTTTTATTGTTGATTTACTTTTTATCCTATTTTAACATGACAATCATCTTTATCAATACATTTCAAAAGTATTGCATCATTTAATGAACACCCTGTTGTTGTGTTGTCGCCTGTCAAGGATGGCTTGGATTAAAAACAAATAAAGGCAGAGAGTAAACGTATACATTCCTTATTTACATGGGGATGTCATTACAAGTGGGAACAGGAAGTGGGTAAAAATAAAAGGGCAGATAATTACTGGAATTACTAAATGTAAACAATAAATATTATGATTGCATGCAATGATATGCAAATGCAACACCTGTATCTATAGATTACTGCTTTCACTGTTTTTTAATCACAACACTCTAGTGGCCCCCCATTGGCTGGGGCTGTAGAATACACCGACTGCATCTCTGCAGAGGAAGAAGACTCCCCAACAAGTATCCTGGATATGATACTAAACAATTTGATGGTGAGGCTCCAGTAATTCTGGAGCTTTGGGAAATATGAAATGCCTCTTCATTGCCATCATTCCCAGGTCCACTCTGACCCAGAGTGGTAGCACCTGATAGGGTCCTATCAATGGGTCAAAAAGAACTGTTTAACATTTAAACTGATTGCAAACAAATGATTTATGCTAAACTGAATTGTTTGAAATAGAACTGTTGGATCCTTTTTACAGTGTATAAACAAATGACTGTTTAATTGAATTGTTAGTGTTAGATACTTGAGAACATTTAACTGTGTGCAAACAAATAACTGATGTTTAGTTGAATTGTTAGTCGTTCATAGCATTTCTTGAAACTATCTTTGCTGACATGCTAAACTGAATCATTTGAAATGGAACTGTTTGATCATTTAACTGTGTGCAAACAAATGATTAATAGTAAAAAGAATCATTCACAGTAGATTGAAATAAGTGAAAACATTTAATTGTGTGAAAAAAAAAAAAAAAAAGCTCAGGCTTGTTTAAAAATGTTATCGACCAAATCTGTTTAGAAATCATATATTTAATACAGGGTGACCCAGAAAAAACAGAATCCATAAACTTTTTTATTACTTCTACAAAAATAAAGCAAAATAATTCTAATTTTGTACACTCAAACTTCTTGTCATGTTGGTGAATACTATGGTCCCAATTTTTCATGCACAGAATCTACTTCATTTCCTGAAAAAAAAGAAAAGGCTATAATTAAATTTATGAATTTCAGTAAAAAAAATATATGGGTTCTGTTTTTTGGGGGGGAGGGGGGGTTACCTTGTATATATGTATAAAAATGATTTGGCATTAAATAACCTACAATGGTTGATATGCCATAAAACTTAAACAAACAGCATTCTAGATGAATACATTCTTTAATTATGAAACTAAACAACTCAAAAAATGACCATTTAATCAGTAACAGTTTCATGGTGGAATTAGTTAAGCCAACACCCACAAAAGACAGCTCCCAAAATGTGGGATATGAGTTCAATTTCTGTGTGTAGCTGGTATTTATCGTACATCCCTCCAACCAGACGAGTGCAGCATGAGGCCTTTTTTAAGGTGGGTCTAGGCACAGGGCCATAGCCCTGACACCTGGTGGCTCCAAAAATGCCTCAGGCTCCATCGACATTCCTCTAAAAAGGAGCACTCTCAGGAAAGGGTTAGAGCTTGGAGGGATGGGCCCCTGAGGCTTGACGAGAGCCAGGCTTAATGTGCATGACATGAATGCAGGCTTAGGTGGCCTTGACTGACTGTCACCAAGCCAAAACACACCCTCCCTGATCCGTCTTGTGTGAGGCTTCTTTATTTCCAATTTTGTTTTGTTTGCTCTTGTAGTGGGTTAACACAATGTCTTTTGATAAACAACAAAAATAAATTGTTATAAAACTTGTAATAAAATAAGAGTAATAATGAAGAGTGTATATCAACCCACAATGTTGTTTATAAAAAACAACTGTGATATGTTGTAAATATAGTAATAAAATTCTTGTAATTATGAAGAGTGTGTTGACCAAAATGTTATCTAAAAAATAACAATGAGACAATAGCATAAAACTTGTAACAAAATAGGAATAATGAAGAGCCTATTATAAAAGTATTATCTACTGAATATCTTATGATAAAATGATATCATAAAATCATGTAAAATTAATAATAAAAATAATAGTATAAGATTCTTAACTTAAGAATTATGATACATAATCCTACCATAATTTGATAGTAAAACAAATATTCCATTTTATTGACTAGGTTTCCATGGCTGATGTGGTTATAGCGATGTCCATAAGCAAAATAATAAGTATAAGCCTCTTCTAAAGACCAAAAGATAAAACTTAGACTTTAGAGAGGTTAATGAATATAAAAAGATGAAGATGCCAGTAAGCAGAATGTTTAAATGACTTGAACAAAAATGCTGCTAGTGGTATCCACTTAAGTTTTCTAAATCCTGAACTATCTTTCTCCTTTATGGGAGAAGGAAACCATGTGTTTTAGAAATCTTTTTGGATGTAATAACCATTTCCTTGCCAAAGCCCCAATTCTGAAAAGGTAACTTAGTATCTTAAATCTTTAAAAAAAAAAAAATAAAACACTGGCCCTCATCTTAGCCTTTGCTTAAGAACTCTGACACAGAAACAGGATGTCTTCTCTCTTGGGGGGTGAGGGGAAAGTGGAAGAATGATGTGTGGTCTGTGAACTCTTTCTCATTTTTGTTGAAGCTAAGGAAGCTTTACTCCCTCTTACCAAAATGAAGTGATGAAGCAACCTGTGTGGTACCATAATTCACTTACTGTGTAGGTGCATGCCTTTTTTTTTTTTTTTTTTTTTTTTTTGTGTGTGTATTTATATAAATCTCTCAGCGTTTAGTAGAAAGTACAAGGTGCAAAACAGAACAGTAACTAAAAAAAAAATCTAAGTAAAAGGTGTTTATTGAATTATGTTTAGGAGTTAGAAGGTAAGCCCTGAAAAAAGTGTAGTTCATTCTATAATCATGCTAAATAAGTATTGGACAAAGTAAAGTTGGATTCATGGAATAACCCAGTAAGAAATGAACAGTTGATGGCTTTTCTAGATAATCCAATCATTTTGATTTGTTTCTTATACCTAAATAGATAAGTCTCTCTCTCTCTCTCTCTTATATATATATTAGTCAAGCTTAGTCTGACTGATTAATTTAACTTTGACTGATTAATTTTAATGGCATGTTAGCTTGAGTAGGGTTATTTTATGTAGTTGTTTTTTAAAAAATTCTTGCAGATGGTTTTTTGATATCAAATATTCTGGGTAGAGTGTTTGCCAGTGACCCGAGAGACCAGGATTCAATCCCAAGTCGAGTCATACCAAAGGCTCAAAAATTAGTACTTGATGCTTCCTTGCTTAACATTCAGCATTATAAGGTATCGATCAAGGGTAAAATGTAATAATCCAGGGAAAGGTGTAGTGCTCTCCCTTATATCTCGGTATAGTAGCTAATGAAAAGGGAACCTTCAGATCTCCCTTGACTATGGTCGCTAACTTTACTTACAAATAATTTGAACATAGTTTTTTTTTCATATCAAGTATTCTTTTCTGATACAAATAATTTGCACATGGTTTTTTGATATCAAGTATTCTTATCTGATAGAAGAAATAATTAATACACAATTTCATGGTTTTATGAAATTATTTCTATTTAATAATTGTCATTTGTTTTTACACAGTTATAACTTCAAGTAACTATTTTATACAAATAATTTGCAGTTATGTGGTATTGAGAAATCCTTTCAGATACTCTTAAAGATATTTTACTTGTAAATGAGACCCTAACAGGTACTGCCACTCTGGATCAGAGTGGATCTGGAAGTAATGGCAATAAAGGAATTACTTCACATTTCCTAGAACTGTATTCTCACTATTAGATGCAGTTTACTGTCATCCTCAGGGCTTTGGGGGGGGTCTCACTCCTCTGTTGGGGATACAGTAAATGTATTCTAAGCCAACAGGGCTTGCAGCTATGTCAATACTACTGTATGGATGCACCACGTGGACACTGACAAAATGTAAAGAAAAAAAGCTAGACAGGAAATGTACAAGAATGCTACGAGCTATATTGAACAAATCCTGAAAGCAACACCCCACAAAACAACAGCTGTATGCCCACTTACCTCCTCTCTCTAAAACTATCCAAATAAAATGAACAAGACATGCAGGACACTGCTGGAGAAGCAAAGATGAACTCATAAGAGATGTTCTACAGACCCCTTCACGTGGCTGACCAACAAGAATCTGCCTAGAATAGCTCTGTGTGAACACAGGATGTAGTCTTAAAGACCTGCCAGAAGTAATGGATGATAAGGATGAATGGAGAGTTAGAGAAACCTGCTAGCAGCATGGCATGATATATAGTGTCTCACAATTTTTTAAACAAAATGATCCATTACAAATCAAGGACCACAAATGATAATGATGGAAATTATATTTATTGAAAGGTAAAAGGATAACATTTTCAGATCTGTAACCATTTTATCTCAAATCTGTTTTGAAAATGTCAAGAGGATCCCTAAAGTATATGCCCTAGATGTCTGCCATTCAGTATCTTGCTTGAACAATCTTGAAAGACTTTACACAAAAGATCTTCTGCTCCATCATCTAAAGTATAATTTTGCTTTATTTGCTTGCATATATGAAAATGTTAACTATTTTCCAGCAATAATCTGAAAAGAGAGTAAAAAGATCTGAGAGGCTGCAGCTTTGTTTCAACAATTGTGAAACATCCTATATATATATATATATATATATATATATATATATATATATATAGTGAAAAAGAGAGATTTTTATAAAACTAAACTAAGGCAGCAGTTTTTCTTTTAAATATAAATCATTGAAAAGTTTCTTTTTAATAATATTGATTTTATTTTCTTATCATCCAAGATTTCTTAATTTTATATAAAAATTATCCAAAAATTTACTCCAAGTGCTTTTCACTATGATTGATAATGATCAAAAGGATAAGAAATATTACTTTTCTTTAAGATGCGAGGAAACTTTAGTTTTTGATTGCTGAGATGCTTCTGTCCACACACACACACATATGTATGAATTTCATGTCTTCTTGATATTTACTAAGCATAATTTTCTGATCACTCAGTGAGAAACAACATCACTAAAAATAAGCTGTAAATCTATTTTGCTACTGTTGCACTACAGCAGGAGGCATACTTAGTATTACACTTATTATCATAGGAAATAGAATCAGTGATCCAAGTTCAAATCCTGAACAATGCCCTCAGGAAAGGCATGAAACCATCTGTTCTTCCTCTGGCTCTGTGTAAATAATAGGGTAGATTGGGCTCTTTAGCTTTAGTTAGGCAACCAGTCTAGGAGAAGGAAAATTCTGAATTTAAACCCTCTGTACTCTGCTTAAAAATTGACCTTGTGTCACATCCTATTCATGGTGGAAGGGTTGGATAAAAACATACTACAGACACCATAGATATTAACTAATTTTACATTGTTTTAACAAAGCATAATAAACCTTGATTACTCAGTGAGGATCAAATTCACTACATGAGCAATAGTCTGCCTGGCTAGTTTACTATGCAATTGTAAACTAGCAGGCACCCTGTGTCTTGTAGGGTTTGAGAAGGAACAACTGATTGTATAATGAAAAGAAAAGAAGCATAATGAAAAGAAAAGAAGCAACAACCACTATAAAAGAGAAAACCATAAGCATTAAAAGAAGAAGAAAAAAAAAAGAAAGTGAGAGAATTTTCAGCTGGTTTTGCTTTTGAACCTCATGGCAAATGCCTCTCTGCAGATAATCCTCCTCCCCATCTCCATTAAGTAGTCTGAAAGGGAAGAAATAGCAGACTTATTCCTTAGAACTAATGTTCAAATACCATTATTATTTTTTTTTTGTGGGGAGGGGGGTACACAGCTTTATTTCCACTTTGTTTTTCTTGTTTTGTTTTTTTTGTTTTGTTTTTTTTAGAGCTGTTCTCTCTTTGCTGCATATCGTATTTTCAATTTCATTTTGGTGTTGTTAAAAAAAAAAGACACATCCATAAAAGTTTAGTGAACACTACGAAAGAAGAATGGAAAAAAATCTCTAAAACATACTTTTAAGCTACTTAGAACTGATTTTCATAGTAACCTAGTAACTGGTATAATAGCTAATTTGTGTTGGATACTTACAAAACACAGATATTATATGTAAAATGTTTGTTTATAAAAGATATGGATTCACAAGAAATTTTTTTAAGAATGTTGATATTCTGAAAGCTATTTTCCGAGTTCATAAATTTTTTTTTTCTTTCTTTCCTTCCTAACTTTCTTTCTCAGTTCATTCATATATAGGGAAAATGGATGTATAAGTGTAAACTCTCTCTCTCTCTGTCTCAAATATGCAAACTAGTCTTATTAAATGTGACAGATTTTGACCATCTTATTCACTTTTTACTCAATTTTGACTTACAAAGGAATGTATTTAAGGATTTTATTTTTATATATATATATATATATATATATATATATATATATATATTGTTAGTCCACTTAGAGAAAAGTAAATATTTTAAAATAAATAGGTCTGTAAATAAATTTCAATGTCACGTATTTGAGAAAAGAGCACAACCTCCAAAACATGTCAAGATGAGATCATCATCATCATCATCATCATCATCATGTCGTGTCGTCAGCACGGATATCCCTGACCATCTCTCGCCACTTCTCCCTATCATTCATCGCCTCCGGCAGGTCTTCTGGGTTACATCCTGTGTCCTCACATAGCTGCTGTATGTAAGTTCGGGCCGGTTGTCCTGCTTTTGCTTGGCCATATGTGGGGGTCCGTAGGAGTACATCACTGAGATGAGATAATAAAATCCTAAAATACTACATTGAAATTCATTTGCAGACCTATTTACTTGAAAATATATGTATATAACCACATGAACATATCAAGATTTTGGAAAACACATGAAACTTAAGTAACTTACTTATTTTTAGGTTTATGCTTGCTCTGCTATCGTATAATTGAGCACTCTTTTTATGCGACGTTTCTTATTTGCTCTTCTCTCTCTCTCTCGTGTGTGTATGTGTATTTGTGCTTCTTGGTATTACTTTTTTAGCAGTACAGTTTAGTAACAAAATAGTTTTCTATTCCTGTATGTGAGGCCAGAAATTTGTAGCTTATTAAAAGTTGTTTTCTACAGAATTTAAGATATTTACTCAGTGAAGTTTAAGTCCTTTGACTTGTGCTGTGTCAAAGATTTCAAGTTTATTTGTGACAGACATACACTAAGTGTAGATATGGTTGGATGTTTTAAGAATGCGAGATAAGTTGTAGAACATCCCACCACATCTCACCTAGTATAAACAGTCAACAGTACTTGTTGATTGTCAGTTTCTCACATATGGGATTATCAGACCAAGATTTTCCAATGTGGTGGGTAACTGACTGTCACCGAGCACTGTTGACTTTGTGTCTATGCTATCCCAATTTGGTTGGTTGGTGTTTTATGGCATATCAACCCTTGATCGTTATTTAATGCCAGATTCTGTTATATATATATATGTATATATTTGAAAGTGAATAATTTCTTGATAACTTTATTTTAAAACAAGTTTTTAGAGCTCATTTGTTTGTGTGCAGTTAGATGTTTCAAGTATTGCTATCTAACACTAATAATTCTTGGTAATATTAATCCTTTATTCACACACAATTAAATGGTTTTGAGTGTTTCTATTTAACATTAGTAATTAATTTGCACTGAGCTGCATCGTCTCAAATAACTAATAATAATAATAATTTGTTGTAAATGATTGAACAGTTCTATTTGAAGTATACATGAGACCCTAACAGGTACTACCAATCTGGATTAGATTGAACTTGGGAGTAATGGCAATGAAGGGGTACTCCACATTTCCCCAAAGACTGGAGTCTCACTATCAAAAGCAATTTAGAGTCATGTCCAGGACATTTGTTGGCGGGAGGAGAGGTCTTATCCCTTTACAGAAATGTAGTTGGTATATTCTACAGCCCAAGTTGACAGGGGAGCCCAACATAGATACATATGCTCTCTCACTGATATTGAACATTATTTATATATAAATATAGTGAACTACATAATTCGTCTATTTTGTGTGGACACCGGATACCGTCATAAGGACTTACCAAAAACAATAGCCAATTGGGATGGATGACCAGAGAGACAAAGGATTCTGTGCTGTCAGCATGCCTTGAGATTATATAACACAGATATGTGGACAATTTTCCACTGACAATACTTATATACTTATATACCATTGTAATCAAGTGAAAAGCAATCATTGATATTCTAAACTCACAAAATTTTTGCCTTCCTTGAACCACACCTGTTAAATTATTTCATGCAGTTTAAGCCTTCAAAATCTGTATTTTAAACCAGACTACCTGGAGATCAACAAATTGCACTTTAGAAAGATATGGTAGTGTACAACTTACAGGACTGTCACTACTAAGTTATTTTACATTGCTATACACGTAGGGTCTCATTCTTTGGCATTTTTTAAGAATTTGTCATTTACATGATGATTCTGAAGGAAAAGAGACAGTTGTGATTTGTTTTCTTTTACTTGTTCTGTACCAAAGTCTTCAGCGCTTCCTTCTCTTTTTGTGATGCTTATTCAAGTTGCCTGTACCAATATCAGAATGCTGGGGTTCACAAATGGTTCCAGACAATTTCCAGCTGAGCAGATGAAGCAGAAATTACTCTCTTTCAGCTGCTGCTAAAGAAATTCTTTCTTCTTGAACATGGTTTTCAAATTACTGCAAATGGACAGTGTAATCATCGAAAGATAGAAAAGATATTGCCATGTCATTAACTGAGGCTGTTTCTCCTTTCATCCCTCTTTCTGTGTGGGTTTGTACATCTGTGTGAATAAATGTTTAAGTACATTGACAATCGGCTGCTTTTCAATGAAACAATGACTGGTAAACTAGGCTCACAGACTATTTGTAGTATAGTGACGTTGATCTTCACTGAGTGCCCTAAACTTTTGGCCTTGTACCAGACAAAGCTTAGTTGATGTTTGATTAAATGAGAATTTTTCACTAGAGCAATGACTTGCAAACTAGTCTCAGATTATTATAACTTTAGTGAGGTTGTTCTTTACTGAGTGCCTTACACTTTGGCCTTGTGCCTGACTAAGCTATGCTTAATAAATATTAAATTTAATGAGTATCTTTCACTTGAGCAATGATGAGTAAACTAGTTTCACAAGCTATATTTAGTGGGGTTGATCTTCATTGAGTGCTCCACATTTATAGCCTTGTGCCAGACTAGGCTTGATTTAGTAACTCATTTCGTTGTCTCAAGCAAACAGCATCTTTTGTTTGTAAATCTTCCCCACACTAGATGTATGTTCCATTCAAACAGCTACTTTATTAGAAGATCAACACTGCAAATCAAACTTGTCAATGTTTTCCTTTCAGCTATAAAAACTTGGACTTTTAAACTGTTGGGATAATAAGTGTCTTACCTTGTTTGAGTTTGGATTTTTGTTTTGTTCTTACATTATAATCCTCTTGTTACATCCGTCATTTTGTAACTCATTGCCTGTAGTGGCCAATTGACTTTCTACGGTGACTTTGAGTGTTAAAAAAATCCCTTTATAAGTAGCTGTATCTTTTTCATAAGGCTATGATTTTATCATGTTTGTTCTAAGGGACAGAAAATATCAAATCTAAACTTTATGTATGTATTTACCCAGCCCCTCCACCACAAGCAGAATGTGACTCAAAGTTAATTTTTAAGCAGAGTTGAATTCATAGTTTTCCTTCTACTTGATAGGTTGTCAAACCTAGGCAAAAGAACCTAGTCTGCCCTACTATTTAACTATAGCTGGATTTGTGCTTTTCCTGAGAGAACTAGTATGAAGTGAAACACCGTCTTGTCCAGGATTTGAACTTGTGTTCAATTCCATTTCCTTCATCAATAACTTGCACTTTTGAGATGTCATTTGTTTTTCTTTTTTAATATTCCAGCAAATTTTTAGGAAAGATCATTGGTCATTAATTGATATTATATTAAAGAAATGAATTACTGTAATTTTGAGAATATAGTTTTAATTACTAGGGAGAGTTTTGCAATATTTTTGTACATGCTACTCTGAGGTGCATATATCATGACTAAAACAGCGAAAGCTATGAAAAGTAGTAACTGTTGTTGATAGTATAGTGATAATTGGTGCATTGACATGTTGTGCATTACTTCATTCTGTGTTTAATTTGAAAGTTACACAGATGAATATACAACATAGTCTAATTGGGAAATTTATACTTGCCACGTTTCAACTGGATCATCATGCTAGAGAAACAACTGAAAACATTGTGTAAAAGATGAAAACAATTGATTGCAGTACAATAACCAGATGGTTGAAGAAATTTTGCTCAGGTGGGAAATACCTTTAGAAAAAGTTAATTCGTGATTAATCAATATTATATTAAAGAAATTAATTACAGTAATTTTGGGAATATAATTGTGTTTTAATGATTTTATACAACACAAATTTCTTTCCACTCTCTTAGCAAGGTTTAGAATATGCTGTTTTACCTAGCAGAGGGGTAAGACCCCCTACAAAAATGGGGTGTCTTGGGTATGGCACAATTGCATCTGATGATGAGGTTCCTGTTCTAGAGATCTGGGAAGTGTCAAATACACCTTTACTATTGCTCTCAGATCCACTCTGACCTGGAGTGGTAGTACCTTTTAAGGTTCCATCAATGAGTCAAATCATCATCATCATCATGTCGTGCCGCCAGCACAGATATCCCTGACCCTCTCTCGCCACTTCTCCCTATCACTCATCGCCTCCAGCAGGTCTTCAGGGTTACATCCTGTGTCCTCACATAGTTGCTGTATGTAAGTTCGAGCTGGTCGTCCTGCTTTTGCACGGCCATATGTGGGGGTCCATAGGAGTACATCACTTATGAGCTCGTCCTTGCTTCTCCAGCAGTGTCCTGCGTGTCTGGTTCGTCTAACTTGTATAGTTTTCGTGATGGGGGGCAAGTGTCCGTATAGTTGGTGTCTCGTGGGGTGTTGTCGCCAGGACTTGTTCAATACTGCTCTCAACATTCTTGTGTAGTTTCCGTCTAGTTTCTTCTCCAGCCATTTAGTTAGCGTCCATGTAGTACATCCATGTAGCAGTATCGACACAACCGCTGCCTGGAAGAAACTGCGTTTCATTTTATCGCTTAGGTCTGATTTCCATATGATCGAGAGCCTATCGATAGCCGTCCATGCCTTCGTCAGTCGTTTGTCGATGTCTTTTTCGGTTGATGAGACGCTACATCATTCATATTCAATTGGTCCATGTACAAAAAAAATTTTAAAAACCCTCAGAAACAACTACACAAAAAATATAAATAAGAATGTACAATGAAGATGATTCCCTAATGTCTAGGCTTAAAATAACCCAAGGCAGGTTGAAATTCTATTAAAATCAATCAATTTCATTTATTTCCATAAAACACCCAACACAACATTTTTGGCCAACCCAATTATTAATTATGATTATCAACATTTATATTTTTCATGTTTTGATAAGAAATAGATTATTTGTATTTGATCTTTTAATTAACTTTAAAAAAATTTGGAATTTTGTTGAAGTCTTTTAAAATAGGTTTCCAGAATGTGAGTCTTGGTAAAAAAAATAAATAAATAGATAAGTTTTTGTTTTTTTTTGTTTTCTCTAGTAAAAGTAATGAAAGCAGTCAATGCAAAATTGAGTTCTGATCCCCTACTGTTTAGAATTGCTTGTCAATCTGCTTTGCAAAAGGTTAATTAAAGGCTTTTTTTAAGCTTTTCTTTCCTAACAGCTGAGGATTGACAACTGAAAGGTGATATTTATAGAAGGACTTTCTGGTTAACTTTTCTGTACAAGGAGATAATCGAGATAAGACTTTAGTAAATTAAGTGAATTACTTCATGTTTATTGTTTGATTTTCATTTTCTTTTTACACATAAAATAAACTGGTTAATTTACATGTGTTATAATATTGCAAAATAACTTTTTACTTTTTTCTATTTGGTCCTTTTTAAAAAGGTACACAAAATATTTGCTACATTTCTAAGGAATTAGAATTTTTGTATCATTGATTTATATATCAATAGCACCAGAAAAATGTTAAATTGGCGAACCTTGTGTTTGTGAATGCATGTCTCATTCTCTCTCTCTCTCATTCTCTCTCTCTCTCTCATATATATTTTAAAATGCATAGGTCCACAAAGAGATTTGTATTTTTTCTTTTTTATAACTTGATATGAAATATGTATATATATATATATATATATATATATATATATATATATCTTTTTATAATGATCACAAAGGCAAGAAAGTAACAGTCACAAAGTGCTGGTGATTCTATGTCTTTGCTATCCCAACTTAGATATACATGCTCTGTCACTAATATTGAGCACTCTTTATATATAGATGTAGCAAACAATATTATATAAACTTGGTATGAAATTTTAAAGTATATGTTTCACATGCGCACAAAGTTCTTGTCATAGATGAAAGTGGAGTGGTAACACCTGATAAAGTCCTATCTATTGGTTAAATAGAACTAAACTGTACTTATCCTAAACTGAATTGTTTGAAATAAAACTGTTTATACATATAAAAATGGATTTGACATTAAATAACCTACAATGGTTAATATGCCATAAAACCAAACCAAATCAGTATTCTTTGCATCTGTGGTCTATAGGTGAGACTTTTTATTTTTTCTTATTCTTTTCCTCATAACACCATAAGGAAACTAGTATCTTCATCTTTGTAATTTTTATCTCAACATTTCCACTGATCTATTCTTCTGCCTTCATCCATTGTATATTGCATTCATTGATCTTTAGGAGTTATTTTGTTGATCATCTTATTCATCTCATTAATTGGAACACCAGAACCTCAAATAGAAGAATGTGTACACAATATTCTTCTCATTTTCAAGTTCTCTCAAAGAATATTCTGTTCTATAAAGTCAGTAAATCGTGGTATCCTTTTTTAGGAAATAAACTCGTTTATACTCATTTAATGAACAAATTTTTCCAAACAAAAAATTAGGCATCATTTATGATGTCATTCAGATATGTTTTTGAAATTTTGAAGAGTACTTTGTTTCTAGTCCTTATGGGGTACAAGAAGGTTTGGTTATTATTTTGTGGTGTAGGTTGTCAGGTTCTTTGCGGATGATTTGAGCTTTTTTATCTGATTCCTTTGTTCTTCTTCTTACCCCATTAACTTGTCATCATCTTTGTCTGTGGAAGGCTGCAAGAGAATTTAAGCAAGGAAGGAAAGAGACATGAATACCTTTTTAATTCAAAAGTTTATTTTGGAGTTCATGACCATTCTGTGGCAAGGAACATTTTCCCAAACCAGCAGAAGCAGTTGCATTTCCTTGACAAGGTGTGGAAACACATTAGTCATTTTTGGTGGTAAAAGTTTGAAGTTCATTTTTTTCAGTGAGGTATTCTTAGCAGTGGTGGCTGCTAACAGGACACTCAAACTGCTACTAAGTCCAGGACTCAGCATGCACATGTTACCCTATCAGTAGCTTAGAAAAAGAAGTCCTTTCAGTCTCAGGAGTAACGGCTAAAGTAAGAGAGAATTTCTCTTTGATGCAAGAAGTCTATCTTTCAGGCATTCATTTCGATACCTATCTGAGGGTTTCTGGGAACTGCTATATTTTTAAGTATCTCCTGCATAGCCTATAACTAAACAAAGGCTTTCAGTTAACATAATAAAGTTTTTACTTAACATTGTTTACTATTTATAACAGCTGTGCTTATGATATGTACCAATGAATAAAGTTACGTAAAAACTTTATCTTAAATAAAAGCCTTTGTTTAGACCTTAACCTAGCCAATGCCTAGACTACATTGTTTATTTACGGTATTGGATTGATTTTGATTGTATTACAGTAGTTTTGAAAGTATTAGTGTTTGAGTGTTTTCTCTTTGTCATGGGATATTGAAGAAATATTGAAGTTAGAGGTTGTTCATTACAAACAAGATGTAATAAAAACATCTGGGGAGGGGGACCAAAAATTAGGGGTCGTTTGTTCGACGGATATATGCTGTTTGTACAAAGCAGTATCTAAAATCCCCAGGTGCAACTTTGAGGAAGGAACATGTCTTAAATGTGAGTATAAAAACAATCTGTATTTAATTGGCAAAGTGAATTATAAGAGATGCTTAAGAAATCTGTCAAAAATTATTAGTAAAGTCATTTTGTAATCTGAAATCAGCTGAGGACTGACCCCCAAAATCCATGTGTGATTTCTGTCACCACTTTCACAAATTAGATAAGCTTTTAGGATTAGTTTGAAAAGACCCTGCGGTGGGGGTGAAAGAAGAAAAGAAAAATGGTAAAGGCCAATAAGTTTGTTACAATCTGTGGAAAAAATAAAAGAATACAAGACTTTCTGGTCTGATGGGTTCTTTTCTGGAATTTGTAAAATCTGAATTAGGGTAATCTCTGGAAAAAGAGTAACTCTATCTAGAAACCAATTTGTTCTTCTGCCCTCTTTTTTTTCTTTATCTCTAAGATCTTAAGTGACTGACCTTTTTTTCTTTTTTTCAACCTGCACTGGCTCCATACAAAGTTCTGAGATGACAAGATCTACAACTGTTGGTCAGGAGAAAAAGAGCCTTGCCTTCTCTTTTTTTTTTTTTGACTTCTTTCTTCATTAATGTTGCCCTTCTCCCTCCCACCAACACCAGCTATCTTTACAAAGTTTTTTGTTTAGTTTTTTGTATTTTAATCCCTATCATAGTTTCTGCTCATAACAATGTCAGTTAACTGTTTTCTTTCTTACTGTTCAAATATTTTGCTATTTTTAATGGAGGTTTTGCCTTTCTTTTAACTTTTTACATAAACTCATATTTGACTTATGTATTTAAGAAATATTTTAATTTCATTACCAACTTTTATCTTTAATTTGTATATGATAAAGATCAATATATCCTAAATAATTTTGAAAATACCCTCTATAAAAAGTAAATAAACATGGTCATAACTTAATACAAGTTTTAAGATTGATTGAGGTTCAAATCTTGCCTGAATGGTATCATAAAATCAATATATATATGTATATATATATATATATATATATATATATATATATATATATGTGTGTTGAATTTTCTTTCTTTGCATTACACATAAACAGTTAACATGCCATTATGAATTTATTTTAATGGATTATCTCCCACCTCATCTGATGACTTACATGTTTGTTTGTTGTTGTTTTTTTTTTTTGTTTGTTTGTTTTTTTTTGTGAAGAAACCAATGAATATTTTTATATATTTAAAATATATATATATATATATATATATATATATATATATAAACTAGAAATACAGTCACCGACCCATCACTAATGTTTACAGGTTGGCTTCAAAGTAGTTTCTGGTCTCCTCTTTGAGCTAAATCACCATTCATGTGTTTTAGGTTCATTTTTTTTTTCTTTATATATATAAAAATATTCACTGGTTTCTCCTAAAAAAAGACGTTTAAGCCATCTGATGTAACGGGAATTTAACTCATCAAAATAAATTCATAATGGCATAGTAACTATTCATTGAGTTTTCTTCCTTTGCATTACAAACATATTCACTCTATATGTGAGAGTTTTTATATATATATATATATCCTGATACATCTATATACCAATAGACATACATCGAGCACTCCTGTTGAATAATATGAAGTTTCTCATATGTTCTATATATGAATATTCCAAACTCATTGTCTCTGGACACTAAACAGATATATATGAATAGGTCTGCAGCAAATAAATTTGAAAAGTCATTTGCAGACTTATTCATTTTAAAATATTTACTTTTCTCTCACTGGACCATCAAAAAAATCATATATATGAGTATATTTCAAATATGTGTGTATGTATCTCTCTCTCTCTCTCTCTCTCTTCATATATATATTGAGAGAGAGTGATGATGAGAAAGAATATAACTATTGTTTATATTGCCCAGTCAGCTAGGGCTGTAGAATACACTGACTGCACCTCTGCAAAGGGGTAAGACCCACCCCCCGAACGAGTGTCCTAGATATGACACTAAACAATCTGATGGTGAGGTCCCAGTAATGCTGGAGCTTTGGGGAATGTGGAGTACCCCTTCATTGCCATTGCTCCCAGGTCCACTCTGGCCCGGAGTGGTAGCACCTGATAGGGCCCTATCTATGGGTTAAATAGAACTAACAGCATACTTATGCTAAAATGAATTGAGTAAACGAATAGCTTGAAATAGAAATGCTTTTGACAATTAAACCGTACTTACACTTAAACTGCGTGCTTATGCTTAACTAAATTATTTCAAATAGAACTGTTTTTTGACATTAAAACTGTATTTACACTTAACTGAATTATTACATATAACTGCTTGAATAGTTTGAAATGGAAATGTTTTTGACAATTAAACTGTGTACTTATGCTAAACTGAACTGTTTTCAATAGAACAGATTATTTACATAAAAATGGATTTGGCGTTAAATAACCTACAAAGGTTGATATGCCATAAAACCAAACAAACATATTGTTTATATAAAGACTTATCCTTGAACCTGGTTTGGTCATTTAAAACATTATCTCAAAAAGACCAATTTTGACCCATTGATAGAGTTAATACCACTTTAGGTCAGAGTAGGCTTGATAGTAATGGAAGTAAAGTGACTCCACACTCCCCAGAACTTCAGAACTTGAGCCTCACCACCAGATCCAGTTTAGTGTCACCCCAAGAATGCACATTAATCATAGTAATCCCTTGATGAATTAGTATAAGAATTTATACTTTTAGCCATAAGTGATAGCATATAAGAACCCTACACACACACTTTTTTTCCCTATTACTCCAAAATATCTTGTAGGCCTCATAAATAAAGATATCTGTTTGGTTAATGTTTACCCAGATACCATAAACTATCAGAACTTATACTAATTTTATAATACTTTATGTGTGGTCTTATATACCATCAGATATGTTAATTATCATTATATCTGTATTGTAATAGAAGTTAATACACCAACTGCTGTTCTCACAGCAGTAGTTCATTCAACAAGCCTTTATCAGATGAGAACACTGGAATCAGACAGGGTTTCTAAGCTGAAACATCATCACCACTTCAGATATCATCAGGCTATTTTAGCACACTGTCTCTGCATATATAACCTCTGTCTAATCTTACAAAGTAAAAAAATATTCGTAATTGTATCTGAAAAATTCCCTGAAAACAAAAAAAAATAATCAATTGCAAAACACTTTGCAGAAATAGAGATGAAACTTTTTGCTGTCATTATAGCAGTGATAGTTTACTTATTCTTTTGTTCCTTTAAGAAAAGTTTTTTTTCTGATTTTGTTTTATACCGTTTTGTTTTTGTTTTTTTAATCCCTCCTTATATGTGTACACAGACACATAGGCTTTCATCCTTTTGGATGTAGCTATATTGATGAAGAAAAAAAAAGCACTTATTTCATAAAGCAAATATTTAGTTTTCAACATAATCTCCTTCATTGCCAATGTTCTTATTTTGCTAGTGAAAATTTCAAATTAAAATATAGCTAATATGATGTATCTGGCTATGGGTTCAGTTTTTTATATATATATATATATATATATATATAATCTAGTCACACTGATAGCAAGGATTATTTTGATTCTCTCTCACCATCCATCCCTATCTTCCTAGGCAGGTTCTCCTAACATCATCCAGAGCAGATGAATGTAAGTTTTTACTGGTTTGCCAACACTAGTGTCTGTGTGTGGAAACACAAAAGAGAACTTTGCTTATCAGTTTATCCTTGTTTCTCTAGTGATACCCAGCATGTGTTTATCTTACTTGAATGTTTTCCAAGATGGGAGGTAGGTGGCTGTGCAGCTGCTATTTTTTGGGGTGCTGCTTCCAGAACTTGTGCAAAATGGCATGCAACATCCTTTCTTACTTCCTAGCTAGCTATTTTTAAAAGCACATTAAATTCAAGGTGGTGCAGTCATACAATAGTACTGACATAGCTACAGCTTGGAAGAATTTAAATTCTATTTTATTACAAAAATTAGATTTCAAGATGGTCAATAATAGCAGACCCTGCCTTTCCTATGCATATGTTGGCATCATTTTTAGTACAGTAGATTGCTACCGAGGTATGTGAGTTTATATATATATATTTATATAAAAAGAGAGAGTGTGTGTGTATATATATATATATATATATATATATATATATATACACACACACACTCTCTTTTTATTTATATATATCTTTAGAGAAAGAGTCACTGTTTAAATCTTATCCTGTTATCAAGACATTCCTTTACATCTTTTTTTGTCAATTCTTGACATTTTAAAAAAGCAAATATCAAAATGGCAATTGGAACAAAAAGAAAGAAAATAAAAAATATTAATTTTGTGATAAAGCCGACATTATTTTTCCTTTTTCTTTATTTTAATACAATTTGATTTTCCCATAAATGCAAACCTCTTTTCAAAATTGAAATATTTGCCATACAGACAATCCATTAATCAAACCTACTTATCTTTTATGTCAGATATAAGTTAATTTTACTTACAGTACATCTATTTGTCATGATTAGTAAGCATTTTAAATTGAAATAAGATATAGGTACATTGAATGAAATGTTGTATATTGTAGACTGAAACTTGTTTTAATATTGGCAGTAAATTCGCTTAGATTTCAATGAGAGTTTTTAAATTCTGTCAAGATCAGATTTGATTTCATTAAAATAAATGACTGAATATAATTCATTTGTGATGTCTTTTTTTTTAGTGGGGGGGGGGTGCTTATTAAATTTCAAATTAAAGGAAAATAGCAAGTGTAGAAAAGTACCCTGAAAGCTGAAAAAAAAAAATTTAAATATATTAAATAAAATATCAAATATTAACATATTAACATAAATATTAAAATTTAACATATCTATTCAAATTTGTCTGTTGTTTGCTTCTTTTTTTTTCTTCTTTTTTTTTTTTCAAGAAATTACTTAAAGGCCACTTTTGATGACCATTAAGTTCAATACTAAATCAGTTTTTATTCCACAAATTATATTTTATTCAAAAAATAACTGATTTGCAATTGCAATGGATCATTGAGAGATTTTTTTAAAAAGAAAATTGTGAAAACTATTGATTAAAGAGAACAGAACTTGTTTAAAATTTCATACTTCCTTTAGAAAATTTTGATTGACTTATTTTCATTATTTTAAAATTTACCTTTAACATACGCTGACAAAAATTTTATTTAGCGCTTTAATATTTTTATCCCTTTATTTGAATTAAAAGCTGAAAATAAAATTGTTGTGGCCTGTTAGGGGCCCAGAAAGAAGACATGGAAGAAAAGAAAGTAGGTTGAACAAGTGTATTGAATAAACAGAACATATATACAAAATAAGAATGTTCGTACAGCAGATAGAAGTGTCCATCTAAACTGTCAGGTTTCATTGTTGGGAGAAAGTCTCAGTAAAAGTAAAATAGGGTTAGTATTTATGAAGGAAGAAGATTTCATTATCATGTAGGTAGGTTACTATAACAAAAATCATCATGAAAAAGAAAATAATACTCATAAAATAATACCATGATAAGTAATCTTTTCATTTCGTTTGAACTCATCTGTTTTTGCTTTGGGATAGCTTGATTAAACACACCAGCTGCTTAACCAACTGATCTATGAAGAGCTGTTTGCTTATAAAAGCCTAAATCAAATCTTTCAACTCATCTATTTCTATATGATGTTGAGAAAGACAGAGAATGTTTTTATATGAGGTATAATTAATAGCATCTTTTATTTATTCATGTTTTCTAGATGAAATGTCAATTCTCAAATTTGAAAAGTATTTTCAATAATCTTAATTTTTAATTAATTTCAAATGACAATTCACCCACTGAGGAACACTATAGATCAGAAATAATAAAAAATAAATTTTTGGTGAGATTCAAACCCTCATCCCCATTTTGTTTTCAGAAAACTTTAAGCTTATAAGTTGCTCAACCAACTGAACCACAAATAATACAAAAACGAGTCAGAAGTTTGGCAATATTTTGGCACATACTAGTTTTCAGCTTGTATATCACATGACTGAAGCAGCTCAAGTCATGAAAGATACCTCCTATTGTTTGTAATATTGTGGTAGTTGGTGAACAGACATGTTGTGCATTGCTTCATACTGCGTGTAATTTGAAAGCCACACAGATGAACAAGTAATGAAGTCTAATTTGAGGAACTTATGCTTCACAAGTTCAAACTGGGCCATAACGCTATGTTAGCAACCAAAAATATTTGTTGTGTGAAAGTTGAAGGCACAGTTGATCGCAGATCCTAATGATTGAAGGAATTTTGCTTGGGTTGCAAGAATCTTAATGACTAGGCAAGGTCAAATAGTCCTAAAATTGTGGATTTTGTGGCCATTCTCCAAACCATTGAGATAAATCTAGTGAGTAATTTTCAGGGAGTATGAAATAAGCTCAGCATCTCCCAGTCCAGTTTGGTTAATCACCCTCACAACCTCAGCAAAAGTATTCAGAGCTACCAAATTGCATTTAGCGTTACTGAAATATTCAAGCTTTTGATTATATTCTATATAATAGAAAAAAGTAGATTTGTTTGAAAGTAGAGCAGAAAATATGTACATGTCTTTTTTTCTTTCAATGATAAAAGAAATGACATTGAATCAATACTTGAATGTACTATTGATAAAATAATCAATACTTGAATGTACTATTGATAAAATAATCAAATCTTAATTATAGTGCAACATTTTATTTTCCGTCTAATATAATTTAAAATATTCATTTTCCTATTTCCATCTCAGATCATTTTTTTTAATATCTATAAATTGTTATATATTATTACATATTCTAAAAAATTATATACATGTAATCTTTAAATTTTTTTTAATGTTTAGTTTTATCTGTTTGTAATTTTTTTTGTTGAGGTTGGTGCTGGAATATTTAAACCATTTATTGATAGAATATCAAAGAGTAAAAGACTGAATTCACATGCCTTACAAGTAGATTAAATAATTAACTTGTGTAATTGTAAAACTTTTAATAATAATCACAAAAAAATACCCATCAGTTCAAATGCTGATTTTTCAAAGCAGTTACTTCTCACTTTGATAAAATGGTGCAACATCCTCTCCTTACAATTTCCAATTAGGATGCACATATTTTTATAATATCTATGTAGTCATAATAATTTGTGTGTACATATGACATTCTTACTCTTCTCTCTCTATAATATATCATCATCATGTCGTGCCACTAGCACGGATATCCCTGATCCTCTCTCGCCACTTCTCCCTATCATTCATCACTTTTGGCAGGTCTTCAGGGCTACATCCCATATCCTCACAAAGCTGCTGTATGTATGTTCGAACCGGTCGTCCTGCTTTTGCTTGGCCATATGCGGAGGTCCATAGTAGTACATCACTGATGAGTTAGTCTTTGCTTCTCCAGCAGTGTCCTGCATGTCTGGCTCGTCTAACTTGTATAGTTTTCGTGATGGGAAGCAAGTGGCCATATAGCCGGTGTCTTGTGGGGTGTTGCCGCCAGGACTTGTTCAATATTGCTCTCAACATTCTTGTGTAATTGCCGTCTAGCTTCTTCTTCAGCCGTTTAGTTAGCATCCAAGTAGTGCATCCATATAGCAATATCGATACGACCGCTGCCTGGAAGAAACTGCGCTTCATTTTATCGGTCAGGCCTGATTTCCATATGATCAAGAGCCTATCGATAGCTGTCCATGCTTTCGTTAGTCGCGTGTCGATGTCTTTTTCGGTTGATGAGACACTGCTTCCTAGGTAGGTGAATTTGTCTACTAGTTTCAGAGAGGTTCCGTCTAGTGTGGAAATGTCGCCTGTTTGGTTGTAGCACATATATTCAGTTTTGTGTGCATTGACATGGAGGCCTGCAGCAGCCCATTCCAAACTATGCAGTTGTGTTTTGGCTTGGTTAGGTGTATTCGCCAGTAACACTGTCATCGGCGTAGTCACCGTCGGTAATTGTTTTTGTGGGGTATCTTCTGCTTCTTTTCTTTGTCAGCTTGAAGCCATTTTCTCTGATTTTGTCGATCGACATTCTAAGCACATAGTCTAGACAGATGATAAAGAGGTATGGGGCTAGCGTGTCTCCTTGTAGTACTCCTGCAACAATGTCGAAGTATTCTGTGTCTTCATCTGGTGATCGTACTTTCAGTTTGGTATTTCTGTAGAGAATTGTTATTGCTGCTACGGTTTCTTTTGGTAGGCCGTATGCTAGTAGGATTTGTTCCATCTTCCCTCTGTGTATGGAATCGAAAGCCGTGGTAAAGTTGACAAATAGTAATGTCGCCTGTAGGTTTTTTGCCCGTATGCCTTCAAGGATTCTACAGATGGTCAATATTTGTGAGGCTGTGGATCTATTTCTTTGGAAGCCATTTTGGTTTTTCCGAAGGATGTTGTCTATTTTGGGTTCTATGTGGTTTCATAGTAGGGCATTGTAGATTTTGGCTGCTATGGATGTAAGTGTTATACCTCAGGAGTTCTTGGCTAATCCGAGGTCGCCCTTTTTAGGGAAAGGAAGGATGCATCCCTTCATCCCTCTTTCTATCCTATTTTGATTATAGACTGTGTTGCATTTTATATATATATATATTTGAAATCTATTGATAGATATGTATTTAGCAATACTTATGAATAAACTTTGTATGGTTGGCACTTCATAGATATATGCTTATGTATGTAGATTATACAACTTATGAATTCATTGTATTCCAGTTGTAACTGTGATCCATGATAATATTAATGCTTCTGTTCTGGAAAGCGGAAAGTATTCTAATTAGGATTGTGTAGTTCTTACTGCTATATAAAAGATTTGGATAATGAAAATTATATTCAACACAAAAAACTGATCGCAAAAATTATCATTCAGTTACAAGTTGGATTCTGAATTGTTTTGTTCCCTAAATTAAAGATTTTTAAGTGTATCACTCTTATGATAAATTTTTAAAAAGTGCTGTTTTTTCTGCATTATAGCTAATAGAAACATAAAAATTATTGTAATGTGTGTGTGTGTGTGTTTGTCTAAAAGTTTAAAGAATTTGACCTAGGAATTTACCTAGTTTTTTATCTTGTCATTCAAAATAACGGAAACTCAAAAGGAGAAGCAGAAAGTCTTCTATTCAAAATTCCTAAATGTTTTAGTTAACATGTTGACTGTATTTGGTGAAAATATCAGGTGTGAGTATATGTATGCAAAGTTGTCTGAGTAGTTTTTGTGTGTTCTTATACACTGAAATGCAATAGCTCTTTTTATGAATTGAGCACTCTGGTAGCCGATAATGTATATGTAAAAAGAAATGCATAAAAATTCCTTCACTTATGCTGAGAATGATGATAGCCCTGGGTATCCAACTGATATAAAGTCAGCTGGGTTTTGTTCTCTGCTTGAAACATCTCACAGGTCTAGCTACATTGAAGAATTGTAATACAATGAAATGGTGTGGATAATTATATATATATATATATACCCCTCCACATGAACAGGATGTGACACAAGATCAATTTTTAAGCAGAGTTTTACAGGTTTGAATTCAGTTTTGCTATACCAAGTCTAAAGAGCCCAGTTTGCCCTCTTTCCCATGAGTATTACCACGGCATGAAATGCAGTGTGGCTAGACAGGCTAGATTCCCAAAGCTGGGATTGAAACCTGGCTGACTGAAACGCCAATCCAAGATTCTACCACTCAGCCATGAAGAAACCAGTGCAAGCAAAGGAAATTTAAATGCTTATGTATCACATTTGTTTTTGTTTACATATGTCTGCTTAACAGCTGCCAAGAGCTCAATTCATTTGAAGAGCCTTGCTTTACACTAGTGGCAACCATTACTTCCCTCGCTAGAGAGCTCAACCCCACAGGGTTAGGGGAGCATATATATTGTCATCCGCAGACAGACCTGTTTCGTTCTATCAGAACTCTTCAGTGTGGCTAGGCAGGCTAGATTCCCGAAGCTGGGATTGAAAGTTTTTCCCAATCTTTTACTGATTTGCTGACTCTTCAAAAGAAAAAAGACAATATTAAGGATCTTAAAAAAGAACTGCATTTTCAGTTTAGGAAAAAATCGATTTATTTATGCATTTTTCCACCTTTATGACCTACACAGAGATTTTCAGAAAAAGAAGAATAGCGTCAATAAAAGATTTTTCTTTGAGGAACATTCATTATCTTATGAGGATAACATTGGAGTGAGTCCAAGGTTTTCAATATTTTTGTATGTGCAAGTTTGTGACATGTATATCATATAACCAAAGCAATTTAAGCAATGTGGTTAATAGTATTGTGGTAGTTGATGTGCTGACATGTTGTGCATTGCTTCACTCTATGTGTAATTTGAAAGCCACACAGATAAACATGCAATTCAGGAACTTATGCTTTACTAGTTTTAACTGGGCTATAATACTGTAGAAGTAACCAAAAATGAACCTCAACAATCAGGAAAGGTGAGGTAGGCCTAAAACTAAGGCTTCTGAACTTGTGCTCCGAGCCATAGAGGCAAATCTAGCAAATTGCACTCAGAGAGTATGAGGCAACCTCAGCATCTCCCAGTCCAGTGCGGTCTGTCACCTTTACAACCTCAGCATCTCCCAGTCCAGTGCGGTCTGTCACCTTTACAACCTCAGCATCTCCCAGTCCAGTGCGGTCTGTCACCTTTACAACCTCAGCATCTCCCAGTCCAGTGCGGTCTGTCACCTTTACAACCTCAGCATCTCCCAGTCCAGTGCGGTCTGTCACCTTTACAACCTCAGCATCTCCCAGTCCAGTGCGGTCTGTCACCTTTACAACTTTAGAGCTGCTTCATTGTGCTTCATATTACCAAAATATTGCAAAACTTCTGACTCACCTGAGTAATATAATGGTAGGAGCCCCTGTGGCATAATGGCTAAAGTGCTGGACTGCAGCCTCAAAGTAAACAAGTTCCAACTCCACTCACCCTGTTAGATTAACTTTCAAACTAATACCCTTAGGAAAGTTATTGAACCTCTTTATCCACCTCAGTTATGGATTAAGTATTATCACTGCTGTTCTATTACAAGGATAGCTTTGGCATCATATAACCCATAAAGTCATATATGCCATTAAACAAAGAAACCAAACCAACCTAGTAATATAACAGGCATAACATTAACACGACCACTACAACTACACCATTGTCTGCAGCCTTTCTTATCATTGCTTTATTATTATTATTATTATTATTTGACAATATTCTTAGTAGTTCTTACTACAACTATTACTACTCTATTTGCTGACTTTTATTTCATCTGAATGATTGACAATCCCAAAAGAGAAAAGGATTGATGCTGACCATTTTTATGAACCTCGAAGAATGTCTTTGTTGATCAAATTCTGAATTCTTTGCATGTCAAGATTTTGAGAGATAGCTGGAAAAAAAAGACTAAGCAGCAAGAGAAGAAAGTTTGAAAACCACCCAACCAGATTTATGGTCTCTTACTCCCCAGCATCAATTAGATAAGATCAAAGATTTAGATAAACTGATCCTCATATGTAAGGAAGGAATTTCTTTTGCCTTTCTCTCTTTCCTTTCTATGCATGTATGTATGGGAAAATATGGTTAAAGAATGAAGGTTTCTTTCTATAAATATCTCAAAATGTATTTCTTCTAGTACCAATAGTTATCTATGTTTGTGTGTGACTTATAAAGGGAGTATTCATATATACATATAATTATATACATATATGTTTATATATAATGTATGTATTACAATTTTTGTGTGTGTATGATTATATATAACGTATGTATTGGCATTTGTGTATATAATATAATATACTTAAAATAATGCAGAGCTATATATTTATTTGCAGGTAATTGATTCTTGTTATAGATGTCTATGTCAACTTTTAACTGCCATTGCCTTAGTAGATACATACATATAAAGGTAATTTAAAAAGTTCTAAGCCTCACCTAGAAAGAAAAGCCATAGCTGAACTTTTTTTTATAAAACTAGAAAAATTAATTCAGATTTCTGTCTTAATTTCTGCATTGGTAAGGTCCATACAAAGGTGATATGTATACGAGAAATCTAAAATCTGGGTGTGGCTTGGAATTTTTTGAATGACCCTCATATATTGTAACAAGGTGATTACATATACACGTCTGTATACATATTTACCAACCCCTCCGTTCGGGCAGAATATGACACAAGTTCATTTTTTAAGCAGAGTTTAACAAGTTTGAATTCAGAGTTTTCCTTCTCTTAGGCTAGTTGCCTCACCACGGCTGAAGAACCTAGTCTGCCCTACTATTTACCCATAACTGGAGGGAGAATAATTGGAGTCATACACGTCTGTATATGTGTGGATTATTTTATGTGATAAGTAATTCCTAACAATGCATTGCTAGAAGTCTACTTACTTATGAGTGATATTGTATTATTTTAGATATCTATCAATATTTTTAAAAACGTGTTTTTTTTTTTGTTGAGAATATATCTAAAATATTTATGTTCAATCATGAAAAACAAATTACTTAGCCTAACACTTACTTTCCACCATCTTTTCTAAACCAATTTCCAATCCCCTAAACTTTTGTGTAGCACTTAAATACATCTATAAAGCATTATATATATATATATATATATATATATATATATATATATGTGTGTGTGTGTGTGTGTGTGTGTGTGTGTGTTTTTCAGTAACCAATCATATAAAAGATATGTTTCCTTTGGTAGGTATGACCTCTACTTTTTTTCCCTCTTCAAAAACTTGGAATTTTATCATTCCTCTTTTTCTTGTCCCCTAATAATTTCTACTATCTATTTTGAGGATCTCTTATCTGGGAGGGTTGTATCCACCTCCATTTATTGGTCTCTTTGTGGCCAACATTTTATTACCTTGACTTCCTGGCTAAAATCTGTCATTTGGGGAAGACTCAGGTTGAGCCAATAATTTGAAGCCTTTTCCTTTACCCATTGAAGAAAAACATTAAACATGAATCTGTCAGTTTTCCTTTTTCTCCTTTTCTTTCTATTATTCTTTTTTTTCCTGCTTTTCTTTCTCTCATTCATCTTTCTCTCTCTCTCTCTCATTCTTTCCTTCATCTTTCTCTCTCTCTCTCATTCTTTCTTTTCATCTTTTCTCTCTCTCTCTCTCATTCTTTCCTTCATTTTTTCTCTCTCTCTCTCATTCTTTTATCTTTATTTTCTGCTTGTCAGAATCCATATTTGAATAAAGTATTTCTTTGAAAGCTTTCTTAATTTTAATAATATTCACACTGTTTATAAAACAATACCTATGCTTAGAGATAGATATTCAGAACATAAGGAATGATGAATGATAAATATTTAATCAACCAAATTAATTTATCTACTGATAAAAATTAGCCATCTTACTTGTTAATCAGATATTGATAACGTATTTTTTAGGGATAACTCAATCCTTTATATTTAAAAAGAAAAAAAAAACCTCTGGATGTTAAGTTTTAGTAAAATTAGTTAATTGCTTATTTGATGACACATATGACACTCGATCATTTCTGTCACAAATATTAAGGGGAAAAAAAAGTTGAATGCAAATCAAATGTTACTAGAACTTGTGCAGATTAATAAATGATTGAAGTTTGAAATGAAAAATAAAGCAAATAATAAAATAGAAAATAAAAATTCTCCTGCAATGCCACTAATGCTCAAAGTTTAACTTTTGGTGCCAAAAAGAACAGCCTCTTCAGGCCTTGCTAACCCACAAGATAACATGTACATTTTGCAGCCTCTCAAAGTGAGCAGTCCACACTCTATAACTTTTATAATTATTCATCAGCTTAATCATTCCACAAAGAGAAGCCTATAAACTTTATTCATGTTCCCTGTTTGGCTTAGTTAAAACAAATTTCTTTTTTGTGTAATTATTACAAATTAAATTATTATTGTATGTATCTGGTTGAATGGGAGTGGAGTTTATGTTTATGAAGATCAGCTTGGTCTGACACAAGGCTACAATAAAGAGTGATACAATGATGAGAACTGAACATATTACACATGTGCAAAAGTTGTATACTTAAGCAGAATAATGCAGAAGATATTCTGCCACAGAATGCAAAATAACATAGGAAGAATTCAAATATGTACATTTTTGTTTTATTTGTATTATCCAGTATTCATAAGACCAAAAATAGCCCTTAAACCAGTATCATATCAAAGTCTCTTTCTTTGGTATGATCGGGATGTACTGCCAAAGGGTTGGGATTTTTAGAATCACTCATCTTGCTTCACCCTGTTTAATTTACAAAGACAAACAGATACCACACTTTAATCATTGTCTGTTTGCTTTTTAGATTCTTTGGTTAATGATGAGTTTCCTTAGTGAATTTCTACCCTCACCCTAACTGATTTCCTCTCTCCTAACTGTTCCTCAGTTTGTCCCCTTTATGTTTCAACAATGTCATTTTATTGTCCCATCTTGTTATCCTCAACCCCCTAGCCTTTTAGTTATTTAGAGCCTAAACCTGTCAGGTACTGCAGATGGATTTAGGGTAAGGTCAAAAGTCAGGCGTATAATCCTTTTCTAGCTTTTACTGTCAATGTGGCTCCTAACAAATTGCTGCCCTGAGACTCAGCAGTGTCCACATTTGTGTCAGGGTGGCCTTGTCCTTCTTTCCTTCCTTCCCATACTGACTCAGAGGCAGTTAACAAGAATCCACCTCCTGAACTAGTTCCCTTTAGCAATTGCTAGTGAAGGTGTAAATAAAAACTGGATTATTACCCTAACTTTTTCCCTCCTACTTTAATATCCTGGCTCTCCTTACAATAGAAGATGGTGGGGAGATGGGAATTCTGGACACTCTGAGGTCAACTTTGTCAGGGAAGATTTCCAATTTCAACATTCAATACCAATGAGTGTTTTGTTTTTAACTATAAAAAAACATCCAGGATGACCTAAAATAATTTCCAAATAAATGAATAAACTTTGCTTAAGAGTTTAATTCTTGTTGAGTGCTCAACTATTCAAACTTATTTATCAATCAAACACTTTTACTTGGGTGAGTCAAAAATTTTGCCATATTTTGGTAACATGAAACACAATTCAGCAGCTCTAGATACTTTTCCCAAAGTGAAGGTGCCAAACAACAGTAAGATGCTGAGCTTCCTTCATATTCTAGATGAAATAAGTGTATCGAATGCCAATGAGACTATTTTGAAGAAAATTAATATTTTACTCAATGTTCATTTGGTAAATACTGATTTAGTCACGGTACCTTTTGAACATTAGTTATTTCTAAAGAGTTTACTTCTCCTCTTGGGGAATATTATAAAAATCTACCAGCAAACACATGTACTTCTATTTTCTTGTTTTGCCATATTTCAATGATATCAGGCACAATTGCAAGCTCCAGATGTTTTTGCCAAGGTCATAAAGGTAACAAACCAAAATGGTCTGTGAGATGCTGAACTCACCTGATACTCTCTGAATGCACTTCAAAGGCTTGGAGCACAGCCTCAAAATCTTTCATTTTAGGCCTACCTGATCATTGAGGTTCTTGCAATGTGAGAGAATTTCCTTGAATTATCTGGTTACTCTACTGTGATCAACTGTGCTTTCATCTTTTGTAGAACAAATGTTTTCAGTTGCTTCCATCGAGTTATGGTTCAGTTCAAATTTGTAAAGCATAAGTTCTGAAATTAGAATACACTGCATGTTTATCTATGCAGCTTTCAAATCAACATGGACAACCTGTCAGCGCACCAACTACCACTGTACTACCAACCACACCAGGTACCTCCCACAGCTTGATTTGTTTTAGTTACAACATATATTCATTGCTAACTAGGACATACCTAAATATTGCAAAGCTTTTGACTTGCCCTTGAAAATTTCAGCAAAAGTACCATGGACCATCTTTTTAAAGTAAAACATCAAGCTGTTTTGTGTGTCAATTTTATTATGAGACACAATTTAGAATTAATCAGAAAAAAAAAATTTTCATGAGAGAGTAAGATACAAATCGCAAAGTGAGGATAAGCAAATAGAAAGAAGATAAGTGATGCCAATTTTCATTTTTAGTCTTCATGACAGTTGACAAAATCTTAACATGATTTTTTTTTTGTGGTAGTGGGGAGCCTGTTTTTTATTTTTCAAAGTTATAGACTATCAAAGCATTCTTCTTAAAAAAAAAAATAATCTTCCAAAAACCAGAAATCTGATAGTGTGGGAGTCTGGTGAGCTTACAGTCCATTGAACAGGCCCAACATGAACTAAACCAGATGTTTGAAAAATTAGCAGAAATTTAACCCTTTCTACTTGTCTCTTTCGGTGATTTGAATTTGCTCATGAGGAGTTAAAAAATTTGACTTATCTAAAAAAAAAAAATTTTTTTAAATGTTTAAGATCTAATAAATTTGCCAGTGTTTTCAGACACCAAAGGAAACTTTTTTTTTTCATTGTCATATTTTTATTATTAGTCTCAGTTAATTAATTTTTTTTCTCTTTATCAAGTTTTTAGAAGTGTTAAATATTTGAGATTTTGTCTGTATTTTATCCCAATTTTTCACAGCCAGGAGAATGCAACACAAGGTCAATATTTAAACTGTGCACAAATGGTTTGAATTCAGTTTTTCTTCTAGACTGGTTGCCATACAAAGGTTAAAGAGCCCAATACTATTTACCTATAGATGGAGGGAGAATAGTTTGATTCATTCATTTCCCAAGAGTAACAGTGCTATGTGAAATACAAACACTCTTAGATTATAAATGCCTCCATTTGTGATTTTTGTCTCTGTAATTTGGAATTTTAAAAAAGTATATTTGTACAAGACTTGAACTGACTTAAGACTTCATCCTTTAAGGTCCATACCCTAAAATCAAGCTATTGATAGCGAGTTACTCTTTTGTCTCCTTCTATGTCATTATTATTTCTGTTTAAAAAACAAAAGACAATATTGAGATACTGAGAAATGTCCAATAAATCATATAAAACTTAACAACATCCCCTCAGATGTTTTAACAAGGAACCTCATGTGTATGGACATGGTCCAGAAGAGATCTAGTCTCCCACAAACATTGTCATATAAGTGTCAGACTACACTTTGGTGCTGGGAAGCACTGTTGCAAGGTTGGCACCCCTGATCAAGTTCACCTTGAGTTTTGCTGCATCCTGTTCAAAAGCAAGAATAGATACAACACTTTAATACCATCCCTGAAGCCCAAGTAAAGCAAGTCTGAGTCTTTATTTAAAGGGAACATCATTCAAGAAACATTTTTACCATCAGGCAACTGAGAATTGGTTACACTTCTTTTACAAAAATTCAAAATATTGCAATCTTCTCCTACAATCTTATTTTCTATATCTGTGGAAAAAAATGAAAAACTATACTGGGGAATATCCAATTTTCATATACCTGAAGTAAAAAGGGCATGCTGCTTCATATACAAGTGGCCATTTGTAATATGATTCTCACACATGCGCAAATTTGTATCCTTAATATTACAATCACTTTATATATAAGTTATTGTATAGATAAAAGACTTGTCCAAAGTGACAGGGTGGCATTCATGAATGACAGTTGAGAGAACCAAAACAAGAGTGACACCTGGTTGGAGCATATTAAGTGAAACTTTGTGAGAAACGGAAGGAAAATAAGTTTTGTCTGACTTTGTTTGTGAAAGACAAATTAGAAAGCAAACTCTGCTTAAAAAGTGCTTTTTTGTCAATTGTCTTGTGCCAGGTTGAAGTAATAAGTTTTTTTTGGCATAGTTTGATACATCAGAAGCAAACAAGTTATATCCCAATTTCAAGGTTACTTTAAAGGTCTTAGGAAGTTGATGAGTACAAAAATCCGTCTTTAAGTTGACAATAGTTTCATTAGTATATGCATTAAACATGATCTTATGTAAACTCATCTGATTGGATGTTTCAGATCCACAGGGAAAAAACATGAAATCTGATTTGCTGATTGTTGAATAAAGACAATTTTATTGCTATGGTTGTTTAATCACTAATTTACAAGACAAAAACCAGAGGATTTTATATGATAAGAATTATGCAATAAAAAGATTCCTATTGGAGAAAAATATGATTACATTACAAAAAATATTATGTAACGAAAATGTTTTACGAAGCAACATATCCTTAATATCAGGTATGGCAAAAAGCCAAACAAGCACTGTCACACAAATGATTCCAAGGTATTGTATTCTATGTAGAAATAACCATTATGGACAATTCTTATATTTGATTTTAAAAAATCATTGTTATTCACGTGATTACTAGTTTTTCTCTCTCTCTCTCTCCCTCCTTCTTTCGTTTCATTCATGCTGGCATTATTCACTGCTATACTCAATTATCTACAAGCTCATTAATGTTAACATCAATCAGAAAACAAGACAAAATTACATCAAACACAATTCTCCAATGATGAAACGTAATTAACGCTTTTTACTTACTTTTATTCACGATTCTTCCAATCAGCCCAACAACTCGTTAACGATGATGATTATGTTCTCAGTTGCTACTGTTTGAAGATATCTTCAAACCAATGATCGAAAATGCAAATATATTTGAAGTTCAGTAGAAGTAGCATCTTTTGTTGTTGTTGAATTAATCAAGTTTTCGTCACATTTTTCTATCAACTCTGACAAATCACAAATTTATTCTATATTTGATAAAACAAATGGAAGAGTGGAAAACTAGAAAAGAAAGAAAGAAAGAAAAACAATTAGCTTGCAGCTGACATAATTTGCTATCATTATGCATGATTAATAACCTTAGTAAACCACTTGAGTTCCTTAAGTTCTCTTGCCTACAATTTTGTTCTTCGATGTCTAGTGGTTGATAACTGAATGACCAATTTCAAATGACATACAGGATATCCTTAAAGTCTGGACACATAGGAAATATTGCTAACTATGAGGGTGGGCCAAAAAGTTCATAAGCTGACATCATATCTGTTTTTGATGACTTTTTTTAACCAATGAGATTCAAGAAATGTGTGAACTACAAGGGGGACTGTTACAAAATAAACCTCATTTGGTCACATTCCATGAGTGTATCTTGGTCAGTCTATGAACTTTTCAGCCAAGCCTCATATAAGCAACTATATTTTTTTACCCTTGTAGAATAGATATGAGCTTGTTGAAAGAATTGAACTGGTACTTTTCAGTGGACATGAAGGCTGGTCATATCAAAAGATAGCAGATGTTTTAATGCACGTCATCCCAGAAGGGCCCCAATGGCTTTTCAATGGTGGGGAAGGTAGTTTGAAAGTTTAATGTGCACTTAATGCATCAGGTTCATTTGAACCCTGCAAAACACATCCAACTTTGCATCACAAATGGTGGAAATCACATTGAAGATGTTATTAATATTCCAATTAAACATTTCAACAGCAATACTTTTTTTTATCTGAGATATACATTTTGCCTACATTTACGGACTTTAGGGACACCTTGTATATTCTCCTAAAGAATTAGTTGGGATTTATATGATCACTTTGAGTTTCAATTCAAAGAAACCAAATTATGTTCCCTTATGTTATACACATGTGTTAAGAAAGAACTGATAAATACACTACATATTCCATTGAACTTAATTAGTCATTGGATCTAATTTGATTGTAAAGCTGGAGTGCTCCTCTTTTTATAAGGGGTGATAAAAAGTTCTCATCCTGACCTATGATCTAGAACAGTCATGGGCAAACTGTGGGCTTTAGTGCTTTCTAAAGACTAAGTTTTCATTGAAAAGATCTTTTTGCTGAACAGAAAAAAAAACAAAAAAATATTTTACTCTTTTTTCCTATGCATACGGTATTCTAGAGTGAAAATAGTTGAGGTACCTTCAACATAAAATTACCTTAAATTTTTTTCATAGTACAACTCACCTGATAATGAGCCATATCTCATGCAGTCACTTGCAAGAAAAGTTGCCTATTCCTGATCTAGAACCCTTGTACAGAAATATACTTGATGATTTGAAAATCAATCAACTCAGCTTCAGGGGGTTTTGTCTCCTCATTTAAAGAGGTAAGGTCTGAGTTAGTTTGTTTGTCACATGAAATGCCCCAAAAGATTTGGCACTGCCCCTCCCATCCCTCATGTTACATTCCAACACTGCTAAATTCAAACCAACTTTACTCAGCTTAAAAGTTGACCTTGTGCTACATCCAGCATGTGTCAGAGGGGTTTGGTAAATACATATATCTAATGTGTATTTCATTGTATATCTAATGCACTTATAATTTTAATTTCATTATAAAATAACCTAAAATAGATTTAAATCATTTTACTGTTTAAAAACAATTCTCTAAAGGATATTTGTGTTTTATTATAAGTGTTAAAAATGCTATCGTTTTCTGATAATAAATATACTTAAGCTTATTGTTTATCATTATAAATATCCATAAAGAAAAGAAAATATTCGAAATAGTTTTTTAAAATTTTTGATATTGAAAGAAATTTTACCCGAGTGAGTCAAATATTTTGGTAATGTGAGGCACAATTCCAAAGTTCAGGATGCTTTTGCCAAGATTGTGAAAGTGACCAACGACACTGGACTGTGAGATGCCAAGTTTGTCTCTTACTATCCATGAGCTACTTGTTGGATTTACCTCTGTGGGTTGAAGCACAGCTCCAGAATCCATAGTTTTAGGCCTATCTGACTTTTCCTGATCATTGAGGCTCTTACAACCCAAGCAAAATTTCTTGAACTCTCTGTATTATGATCAACTTTTGCATGTTCCTCTGAGTAGCTTTCAAATCACACATGGGATGATGCAATGTACAGCTTGTCAACACTCTAACTACCACAATACAACCAACCAAAGCTTGAATTGTTTTGGTCACATAATATATGCACCAAAAAACTTGCTTGTTCCAAAATATGGCAAAACTTTTGACTCACTCTAGCCAAAGGATTTTTTTAAGACTTTTAATAATGGAAAAAAGCATACATAGCTATTCCTTGGTATTGCCACTTATATGACCAACTGTGAAGTAAAATAAACTTATAAGTTTTCTTTACTCTTTAAGAATTGTTCTAAAATAAATTAATTATGTTAGACTGCTCCCAAAAGATATAAATGCTTTCAGTTGTCTACATTCCTGAAGGGATGACAATACTCAAGGAGTATTCAAGTAAGTGTGTCAGGAGCTGAAAAGTGTCTACTGATAATGAAAATGATCAGTAAAGTTTGATCTTTCTTTCTTTTATTTCTCCATCTTTTTTATTTAGTAAAATGGCATTGAACTATCTGCAGCAGACATTAGAGATCAAAGAAGATCAAAGGAAAATAAATATGGATTTTCTTGATGCCACTTAAGTGCTAGAGTGGATTGCAAAGATATTGGATGTCTGCAAGAAAGCCATTTGCTTAAGAAAAAAAAGGGAGTGACAGAAATTGAAGAGAAAAAATACCTTGAAGGTCAGTGTTGTCTCATGGGGTCGTACTGGGTATAGATTACACAAGGTTAATGTCAACACTGGGTTTGAAAAGAACTTTGAAAAAAAATCTACTCAAACAAGGACAAGATATTTGACTTCAAAGAAAGAGTGTGTGTGTATGTATATATATATATATATATATATATATATATATATATATATATATATATATATATATGGTGTTTGCTTTATGACCAAGATCTTTCAGTATTTCCCATAGGTATCAAGTTGAAGGTGTTGAACCCAAATAAAGGTCAAGAATTATGTAAGTAATTTTTTGTTAGGCTTTCTTCACCTGCAAGACTGATGAACACAATATTCCTAATACTGTTCAGTTAAGCAGATAGATATGGTGAATGTTATAAAAACTAGCAGTACTTATCCATATTAGATACAAGTTTTTATATGGTCATTGATTTGGGTTCAAATAGTGTTGTAAAAGCTGTGTGTGTGTTATTTATATATATATACACACACACACACACACACACACACACAAACACATAAAAATGAGAGAAGGAAAGTAAATACTAGAAAATGAATAGGTCCACAAGAGAATTTGTTATTAGGTTATTTATTCTTCTCCAACATGTGTTTCTGATGTTTTACATTGTCTTCAGGAAGTAAATGGTTTGTTCACTATATAAACCAAAGGGAACACAAGAACAAACCATTGACTTTCTGAAAATAATATAAAATGTCAAAAACACATGTTGGATAAGAATAAATATCCTAGAAACAAATTCTCTTGTGAACCTATTCATTTTAAAGTATATATATAATGAGAAAGAGAGTGAAAGAATGAATATTATTGTTTTTTGAGTCAATGTATATAATAAAATTATCTTGAAAATTAATTTTCCCTGTATAGTGGAACATTTTTAAAAAATCTTCTGAAATATCTTTGGACAAGTAAAAGTTACAAATATATGGCAAATGATAACTTTCCTGTTTGTAATGGTCTTAAGAATTCATTAATCATCTCATGTATATGCATGTTTATTTGGTTTGGCTGGTTTTATAACCTGTCAACCCTTGTTAGGTTATTATTCTCTTATGATCTCTAATTGTATATGCAAGGGGTGTCTCTCTGGCATAATGGCTAAAGTGTTGGACTGCAGCCTCAAAGTAAGTGAGTTCAAACTCCCATCATGCTATTATGTTCCCTTTTGGACGAATACCCTTGAGAAAGGTATAAACCCCCTTATCCACCCCACTAGCTATGGGTTAAATAATATCACTATTGTTCTTCTTCAAGGATGACTTTGGCATTAAATTATCCAAAAAGGTTGATATGCTATTAAACAAAAAAGCCAACTATATATATTATAAAGATGTATCTTCACAACCATTTGAAACAAGTAAACACTTATCTGATCTGTTTGACTCATAGGACCCTTATAAGTACTACCAGTCAGAGTGGACTTGGAAGTTATGACAATAAAAGGGTGACTCCACATTCCCCCAGAACTCAAGAACTGGAGCCTCATCTCTGGGTGCTGTTTAGTGTCATTACCAAGACACCTTTTTTGTGCATAGTTTTATCCTACAGCCTTTTACATATTCTTGGCTTCATCAACAGGATGGGTTTTTGGCTTAATGGTCAGAGTGTTTTTGCAAATGGTCCGGAAGACTGGGGTTCAATCCCAGGTTGAGTCATACCAAAGACTAAAAAAACTGTTACTTCACTGGTTTGGTTGGTTTCTTTGTTTAATAGCATATCAACCTTTGTGGGTTATTTAATGTCAAAGCCATCCTTCAAGAAGAACAGTAGTGGTACTATTTAACCCATAGCTGGGAGGATACGAGGGTTCATACCTTTCCCAAGGGTATTTGTCCGAAAGTGAACATAATAGTGTGACTGGAGTTCAAACTTGTTTACTACAATTCCGCAGCCCATCACTTTAACCATTACACCATGAGGACACCCCCCCTGATACTTGATGTCTCCTTGCTTAACACTCACCCTTGATCCATACCTTATAATTCCAAGTGAAGCAATCCAGGTAAAGGAGTTGTACCTTCCTCTACACCTTGGTGTAATAGCTATGGAAAAGAGAGCCTTCAGGTTGCCCTGGACTGCGATCTTATATATATATATATATATATATATATATATATATATATATATATATATATATACACACACACACACACACATTAGGTTTGCACATTGTCATCCACAAATAGACTGTTTCATTGTATCACAGCTCATCAGTGTAGCTAGACACATGAGATGCTTCAAGCTGGGATTGAAACTTGGCTGACATTACGCCAGTTGGACATCTTACCACACAGCCATTAGCAATCTCAACATAAGCAAAGAGATTTTAATGCATATGTATCATGTTTCTTTTGTTTACATATGTGCTTAACATTTACCAAGTGCTCAATTCCTTTGAAGAGTTTTGCATTACATGGGTGGCAACCAGTAATTCCTTTGCAAGAGTATGTTTCATGATTATGAGCAACATTAAATCAACATATGATTGATATTTTCCAAGTGATTACGGTCCAAAAACTTTTACCAATTCCAATCTTGCTTTAAACGAGAAACAGTTTTTTTGTTTTTTATTCTTCCCAAACATCACTTATCATCAGTATTGAATTCAGTTGGGAATGCTACTGTTCTTTAGGTGAATCAAAGAGGACATTTTTCAACAAGTTTTTTTCTGGATGTCTCAAGATTGTTAATGAGATCAAGGTCAGATGTATTTTCTGGCTATTTCCAAATCCATCTTTTTAAAAAAAAAAAAAAAAAAAACAATTCTCATGATGCTTTTCCAAACTGTGCATGGCTTTAAAATTCAACACACACAATCTTGTTTTCTCCATCAATGAGTCAGCCATTAAATCCAACAATATTTGTTTTTACCCTGGTGATATTATGTGCACAACTAACCTTTTTTTTTTTTTTAATCTAAGGAGACAACATACATGAATGTCAATACTGTTAGGTTCGATGAATAATAGTATTGACACTCACTTTCAAAAAATATTGAAATAAGAAAAAAAGTTAGAATTTGACTGAATTTTAGAAGGTTTTCCTCAGTTCCTATTAGACTAAATTCTATATAACCAGTGGGAATATGTTAAGTTTATTTTCTTAGATTCCATATCCCTGCACTTTATTTTGAGGAATAGAAAAAGATTTTCTGTAAATCTTTTATACTTCAAAATGATGAACATTACCTTTTCAAGAGACTAATAAAAAAAATGAGACTCTCTCTCTCTCTAGCATTTCTTGTCTTATAAATCTAGCCTCCCTGTGATGCTAAGCTTGCCTAACACACTCTGAGTGCTATTTGTCAGCACTGCCTCAGAATCCATGGTTTTAGACCTACCTAATCTTGCTTGATCGTCAAGGTTCTTGTAACCTAAGCAAAATTTCTTTAACCATCTGATTACTCTCTTGTGATTATCTGCACTGTCACCAATCACACAACAAATATTTTCATTGCTTTCATAGCATTATAGCCCAGTTGGAAATCTGAAAGCATAAATTCTCAAATTAGACAACATTGCACATTGATCTGTGCAACTTTCAAATCACACACACAGTGAAACAATGTACAACATGTCAGCACACCAACTACCATGATGGTACCTACCACTGCTTCAGTCACGTGATATACACACTTCAAACATGCATGTACCAAAAATTACAAAACTTTTGACTCACTCTAGAAGTTTTATTTAAAAAGTATATTTTTTCTTTATAAAACTCCTGACTAAGCTAGTTAGTTTTGCTTACATATATATATATATATATATATATATATATATATATATATATATATATAATGGAATGTAATCTGACAATATATAAAGAAAAATCGATTGCAAGGTAATCCAAGTAGGAGAGATTTATTGAGAAGCAAAGTCGACACTATAGCGTTTCGGTTCGAATGAACCATCATCAGGACTATGAGGGATGATATTAGTGATGTTAAATCAACGATGGATGTTTAAAAGTTCAAAATACAAAAACCTAGGGAAAATTTGTATAACAAGAAAAAGTTGGCCATTTAATTAGTGAATCAGCATTTGTTATATATAAACACACACCTTTCTACACAAGCAGGATGTTACACAAGGTCAATTTTTTAAGTTTAACAGGTTTAAATTCAGTTTTCCTTCTCCTAGACTATTTGCCATACAAAGTTTAATGTGACCAATCTACCCTAATATTTAACCAAAGAGGGAGATTAATTAAATTCACATCTTTTCTAAGGGTATTAGCACTATATGAAATGCAAACAATCTCATCCAGGATTTGAACTTGTCACTGTGTACATTTCCTACTATCATAACCATTACACCAGGAATACCTCCTAATTTTTTTTACTGGTATATGCAGATGGTATATCACCTAATTATCAGTCCATTAGATCATAAAATGCTGAAACAATAACTTGTGACCACTCAGAAATGATAATTTCACTGGTTTATTGAACTAAATTTTCTTCTACCTTCTCCCCAACCTCTCTTCCCCAACACACACTCAAGCCCCCCACCCCTCAACCCATCTCTCACCCTAAAGATCAAACAGAATTCGCATTTTCACACTTCGATCCTGTGCAACACTCAGTATGAGGTGTTACACAAGATTAATTCATTTAATGGAGTTTCCGCAGTTATTGATAGGAGGAAGAAGAGAGGTGTTTGTTTCTTTGTTTCCTTAGTTTTTTCTTTTCATTTCTTTTTTTTTATCCTCTTAGTGTGTATAAGTGTCAGGTATCTATCCATCTCCCATCTCCTCCTTTCCTGCTGTGTTGTCCCTTCATCCAACTACACAGGTTTCTGATTGGTCATTAAGTATCCCAATTTCCCCTGACCAATCACCCCACCTATCACATGAACTACCCCACTTTAACTGTAAACATTACCATTCATTTCCTTTGCTTCTTTGGGGGGGGGACTTGCCTACTACTACTGCTGGTAACCATAGCAACAAGAGCTCAATGGTAAGGTGTTCAGATGAGGATTACTAATTGTCTGTTTATAAAAGAAATCCCTGTCCAGAAGCTGTGAAAAATCCTATCTATTTGTCATCACACTCTGGAAATTCTGCAATAAAATTATAGTCTTCGATTTGCACATTGGCTGCAATTCTGATGATTACAAAACTAAAATACCTTCTCCCCCATTTTCCAATCACATAAAGATATAACTAAAGTGAATACTTTTCATTATCATTATTTCAGGTCTTCTTTGTAACTTTTTCTTCTCTGTGACACATCTCTGTTCCAAGATACATCTCCATGGAGACTATTCTATGTTACTCTTTATGCCAGGCGCAGTTTTTACATAAGTATATCTACACTTATTATTGCATATCATGTGAATTTATCAATTTCAGTAATGTTCTTTGTTTTGCAACTCTTCTATGTCTGTCACATCAATGCAGGCCAAAATGTCAAATCGATGTCATGTTCTTTAAAGTTGAATAAATTGTAGTAAAAGGAAATACTCGGCTCTTTATTAAACTTTAAACAACATGACATCGATCTGACATTTTGGTCTACTTTGATATGGTAGACACAGAAGAGTTCTAAAACAAGGGAATTTACTCTTGTTGATGAATACACATTATATACAATAAGTATAGTTTTACACAAATACCACAGCAAGTACAATGCTTATGACAAAGATTATGGTCTAGAAGTAATATTAGATAGTGGTTGTATGTAATTTGGCCTGTAAAGGAATGGGATAGATATATAGTGATGCTACTAGGAGAAATAGGAAAATATACAAGAGGCTATAAAAGTACTAACTGAAAATTAAATCACTTGGTAACATCATAAATTTATTAATAAAATTTGCTCTATGAAGCTGCCATCTATATTATTTTATCTTTGTAGATTTTATCTTAAATTTCTATTGCTTTTTCTTACAACTCTCAAATCATCATTCTACAATTATTAAGCACATGTAAGGCCAAGAGAAAGGAGTAAAAAAAAAAAAAAAAAAAGAAAGAGGAATTGAAATAATTTTTTTTTTAATTATTTTCAACATGTTCTGAAAACAAATTGCTAAAAAAAAAAAAAAATGAATTGATATCTAAGTGTAAACATGTTAAAATATAACTCCTAATTCCATAATTTATTTTCCTTTATTTATATTGCCCTAAATTATGGCTGCAGTTTGTTTTTTTCATATTAATGTCACATGTAATCACATCTTATGTGACTATATCTCATGTCATATGGACACTTGATTAGCTACTTTTCTCTCATTTCCATCTGATGATTGTGCACACCAGGTAAAACTTAAAGTAACAGTCTTCTAGTGTTCATAATTATATTTTTTCGGTTTTATATCTATTCCACTATAATGGTATCAAGCAGTTTTTATGCAAAACCTTTTTTTTATTTGCATATTTTCTATTTTATATAAATATAGATATTGTGTGTAAAAGTTTTCATCAGATTACCTGCTATCAATGAAATATTCTTATAACTGATGATCACATCTAATATTATGTAAAGAAAATAATCATTAAAATAACTTATAGTTATTCATCCTAAAGATTCCATACATTAGAAAATTCAATACTTTTCTAATCAATCATAACTTTATTCTCAAAATATGCTTCAACTTGTTGTCTCTGTTATCAATTTTTGACTTGTAATTCTTTAATCTTTAATTCCTGTCACTTTTTCTCTCAACTCCCAGATTATTATTATTATTATTATTATTATTATTATTATTATATGATAAGTAGCATAAACTGGAAAAAAAAGAATAAGCCTACATCAAGATTTGAACCTATCTCATATTTTTCATAGCCTGCTTCCCTCTTCAACTGAAAAGACCAACCAATCAATCAAATTTTAGTATAGAGCAATATTCCTTACTTTTCTGAATATTTCTATTTGTTCTCTAGTCTTAGGTGAATAAACAGTTTAGGAAAATGACATGGAATTCAAAACGAGGAACCCAGAGTCCTTAACTCTTGACCTGTTATCTGAGCTTTCCTTCTTCTCCCATGGCTAAAGAGTTCAATCTGTCATTGCTTTTTTTATCCTAACTAATGCTTGGAAAAGATAATGTTACACCTTTTTCAAAGGAGAGGCATGCTTAACCTGACTGTTTTCATCATAGGAAATGGAATTATTGAACCAAGTTCAAATCCAACTCAAAGCTGTTTGCATTTCACTTTATGGGAAAGACAAGAATTCATCTGTTCTCCCTCCAACTATGGGTAAATAGTAGGGCAGACTGGGTTCTTTGGCTTTGGCTAGGTAAACCACTTTAGAAAAAGAAAAAACTCTAAATTCAAACCAGCTTTTCTCTGCTTAATAATTGACCTTATGTCACATCCTGCTCATGGTGGAGGGATTAGGTAAATACATCTTTTCAAAGAGTATTTATTGATAGGTAAATAAGTATGATAGTTAAGGGTTAAATTATACATCAAGTGTAATTGCAAATGTCGTTCAAAATGACAGATGGCCTTTCTAGCCTTGGTAGACAACGAGTCTAGGAGAAGGATAACAGAATTCAAAAGCAGGAACTGAGGGAGTTTGTCTTCAATTTTGTTCTAACAGTTCTTCTAATTAAACTGCTACTAAGTTATATTAGCTCTTGCACTTCTCTTGAACAACATTGATGGAGAAGGGAGGTTTGATGCATAGGCAACTACTGGTCTGTTATAGGTTTGGGGTTGCTCATGGTGTAATGGTTATCATTAGAGGAAATAGACATGACAACCTCAGTTCTTATTCTCGTTAAGTTTATTTGTATTTCACATAGCCCTAATACCTTTGAGAAAGGTATGCCACCAGCTATTCTTCTTCCAATTATGGGTAAATAGGAGAGACTGGGCTCTTTAACCTCGTATACTAATCTGGGAGAAGGAAAACTCTGAATTTAAACCCATTAAACTCTTAAAAATTGACTTTGTGTCACATCTTGTGGCAAATAAATTGGGTAAATACATATTAGTCTTTTATTCACAGACAGAAATTAGTGGAATCTTGCAAAACTAACAAATACTAACATCCACCATTCAAAATTATAAAATTTACTTCTGTTTCATTTTTTTTGGGGGGGGGTTCTACCTCTTTACATGGCCAGGAAATAAAGAAAGAAGAAAAAGATCCTCGGTTATGAAGTTTGTGCCAATTAATTTTAAAAAGATTTTGGTATAATTAAGTTGTTACAGTTCATAAGGAGTAGTTTCATTAATCTCGGGAGGTGGGGGAAGCAGCAACCCAAATAATGAGAGCAGGTTTCAATCTGTGATATCTATTTCTTTTTTAATTGAATTCTGTCAAGACCATTCTTTAATTAGGCACATTTATTAATGGTGTTGTCTTTGCAGTAATTAACAAGTAATTAATTTAATTTAGAGTTAATACATTTTGCCACCAATGTTTACAAAAAATTTTTCCATTTCCTTAGCAGCACCGGACATTGGCATAATGGTTAGAGTGTTTGCCAATGGCCCAGGAGACCTGGGTTCAATCCCAGGTCGAGTCATACCAAAGACTCAAAAAATGGTACTTGATGCTACCTTGCTTAATACTCAGTATTATAAGGCAAGGATCAAGGGTAAAGTGGAGCAATCCAAGGAAAGGCGTAGCGCCCTCCCCTACACCTTGGTGTAGTAGCTATCAAAAAGGGAGCTTACAGGTCATCCTCGACTACAGGCGCCAACTTTATTTTTACTTTTATTTCCTTAACCCTGTTGCCATTCACTGCTTTTGAAGTGATGGTAGTCAATATTCATGAAGCTTAAACTTGTCTGGCACATGGCTATTCTTGTTGAGTATCCATAGAGGATTAAATTCATTAGTTTGCTTATCTACTTTGTGGGCCTTGAGTTTAAGAAAGTTTTATTAATCTTAGTGTTGTCAGTCACAAGGCCATATGGTTAGAGTACTCTGGATCAAACATAAAAATGCCTGTAAGATTAGATTACTCTTCACTATCTCATCTTTCCATCAGATCTTTTTCTACAATGCTTGTTAGAAGTGTACATAGCATAATCATTAATATTGTATGAAATGGAATTGGTGATCTGAGTTCAAATCCTGGTCACCCAGTTGGTGGGTCTTAGAATATGCTGACTATATCTCTGGCAAAAGAGTAAGACATCCCCAAGAAGGATTATCCTGGGTATGACATTAAATTGCATCTGATGATGAGACTCCAGTTCTAAAGATCTAGGGTGTGTGAAGTACCCCTTCATTGCCATTACTCCCTAGTCCACTCTGATCCAGAGTGTAGTACCTGTTAGGATCCAATCTATTGGTCAAATAAATCTGTTTGAAAATGATTGATATTCTATAGAAATACTTAATCATGAATTATATTCGCATTAACAATGGTTATTTTAAACTATAATTGCCACTCTAGACGGAGCCTCTCTGAGGCTAGTGGACAAATTCACCTACCTAGGAAGTAGCGTCTCATCAACAGAAAACGACATCGACACACGGCTGACGAAAGCATGGACGGCTATAGATAGGCTCTCAATAATATGGAAATCAGACCTGACCGATGAAATGAAGCGCAGTTTCTTCCAGGCAGCAGTTGTATCGATACTGCTATATGGATGCACTACATGGACGCTAACCAAACGGCTGGAAAAGAAACTTGACGGCAACTACACAAGAATGTTAAGAGCAATATTGAACAAGTCCTGGCGACAACACCCCACGAGACGCCAACTGTACGGCCACCTGCCTCCCATCACGAAAACTATACAGGTCAGACGAGCCAGACACGCCGGACACTGCTGGAGAAGCAAAGACGAGCTCGTAAGTGACGTACTACTATGGACCCCCACATATGGCCAAGCAAAAGCAGGACGACCAGCCCGAACTTACATGCAGCAGCTATGTGAGGACACAGGATGTAACCCAGAAGACCTGCCGGAGGCGATGAACGATAGGGAAAAGTGGCGAGAGAGGGTCAAGGATATCCGTGCTGGCGGCACGACTTGATGATGATAATTGTTTACTTACGATTATTATCAGTTACTGAAAACCAACTTATATGGTTTTCAGTAACTGATAATAATCCTTAGTAAACAATTATAGTTTCAAGTAACCATTGTATACAAACAAAAATTATCATTAAATAGAAACAATTACTTGAATCCATATAATTATTGATAATAGATAGGAATACTTGAAATCTTATAACTGTGCAAAAACTTTTTAAGGAACAACTATACAAAAAAATGTAAATGTATACAATTCTCTAACCTCTAAACATAAAATAACCCTAGTGAGGTTGGCATGTGGTTAAAATCAATCAAATCTTGAATGAAGTTGATTGCATTTTACTTTTGGTTAATGCTCTAGGGAAAAGCATGAATCTATCCATTCTTTTTACAGTTATGAGTAAATAGTAGGGGAGAGTGAGTTCCTTAACCTTGGCAAGGCAACCGGTTTAGGAGAAAGAAAATTCTGAATTCAAACCAGCTTTACCTCACTTAAATATTGACCTTGAATTGCATCCTGCTTGTGACAGAGGGATTGGGTACTATGCTTGTTATTTCTTGGGCATGATTATACCAACCTTTTGCATTATCTGCTATTCTCCTCTTTAGTCATATATGTTGCATCAGTAAACAATTACTGATGATAAGGATCAAGAGTTATGTTTGTTACTATCACAGATGAGGGCATCTTAATAGGGCAGTTAAAATAAAGTTGTTAAACGACCACCAAATGTTTTGTCGTTGCTCCCTTTATCCAGACATAGCAGCCCCAGTTAAAAAACGTTGCCCAGATAAGAAATGTGCTCATGAATAATACAATATATCCTACCCATTTCCAATTTTATTTCTTAATAACTTCTATGATTATCTGTTACCTTCATCTGCTGATACACATTTATCCCTTCCCAATTTTAATACTATAATTATTAATGTATAATATGCACTTTCTTTTTACAGTTTTTTTATGCCTGGGATTCAATCCCAGGTCAAGTCATGCCAAAGACTCAAAAAATGGTACTTGATGCTGCCTTGCTTAACAGTCAGCATTATAAGGTAAGGATCAAGGGTAAAGTGGAGCAATCCAGGGGATAAAGTAGCACCCTTTCCTACACCTCGGTGTAGAAGCTATTAAAAAAAGGTAAGGATCAAGGGTAAAGTGGAGCAATCCAGGGAATAAAGTAGCACCCTTTCCTACACCTCGGTGTAGAAGCTATTAAAAAAAGGTGCCTTCGGGTTACACTTGACTACAATCAGCAACTTTACTTACCTTTTTTTGTTTGAGTTTTTTTTTTTTGTCACATGCATCATCATATTCAGGATGGCATGATCACAAGTTATATCAATGGTCCAAACTAACTAATATGTAACAAACACACTGTTTATACCAAAACAGTGAAATAGCCAAGGAATGAGTGTTTGTTTATAATAGTTCTATGGTGAACTTATTTGCACTAAAAGTTTAAATTTTCATGTAAACCTGTTCATGCCTTTACTCTAAATACTGTGTAAATTTTGTGCTTTGAAACAAACTATATAAATTCTTATATTCAGTTGATACAAACTAGAGTAAAAGTTGAACAAATGTTAAATTTAGTTGCTACAAATTTCAATAAGTTTTCAGTTTTGTAGCCAAAAGTTAGGAGTGCATATTATACACAAATGATTATGGCATGTGGTGTTATTAAAATAGTTCTGAAGGTTTAAGTTGCTCTTCATTAACAGTTAAAACTCAAGTGGTCAGTTTTTGTGTTGCTATCTCGAAAGACAAAAACCTTGGTGCTCTAAATTCCAACTAGGGAATCCCTATTTCTACATCACTATTGCCTATAAAATCTTGTGGTTTGTTATTTTACAGCTTTGCTGGCTGTTAGATAATAGACAACAACATTTTATATTTTCAGCTATTTTTCAACTTGAAGCCCAAGGTGGGAGAGCATGAGCCTTAGGATTTAAGGATTCTAAGCTTTAAAGACAATAAAACTTGCTTCTTGTAATAAACAGCTAAGACGTGTAACAGTAGTAGTAGTAGTAGTAGTAGATGCAGTATCCCAAAGGAATTGAAATAAATCACCCCAGCCTAAATAAGAAAGAATTAATAGATTTTCAATGAGAACATAAACTCCAGCTGTTCTTTCATACACTTCAATTATTTCTTAACATTAATCAGTGAATGTTGTTTTTTTTTGTTTTGTTTTTTCTAATTATCACCCCCTTTGTGCTTTCTTTCTAAATACTGATAGGTACCAGAACCTTTTGTTTCTGTTACTGATAAGAACCAGAAGAGGATCTTACCAATTTTGTTATCACATTAAAGAAATGGCCACTTCTGAATTTAAAGAGAATCTGAAGAAAACCAGACACTTTTGTTTAATTTAAACAAGAGGGGATTATATTGGCTTAGAGTGTGTATGTATGTATGTATGTATGTGTGTGTGTGTGTGTGTGTGTGTGTGTGTGTATGTATATATTATATATATATATATAAGAAAATTCATGAAATTTAATTGATAATTTTGAGCCTTATTTATTTAAATTATTTTGTTTTATTCATATCTTTTAGCATCCCAGTATTATTATTATTATTGCTCTTTATTAAGTTTTAATTAAAAAAATGCTTTTGGTGACCATTAAATCTTGTCAAGTCACTATTTATAACATTTATATTGCAATATATGCCAAAAAATAAAGGGCAATAACTCTGTAGTTAGCATTTGATAGTTTTTTCTATCGAGAAATGATTAGAAGAAATGAACACTTAGATCCTACTTGCCCAGTCAGCTGGGGCTGTAGAATACACCAACTGCACCTCTGCAGAGGGGTAAGACCCCCCTAACGAGTATCCTGGATATGACACTAAACAATCTGATGTTGAGGCTCCAGTAATGCCGGAGCTTTGGGGAATGCGGAGTACCCCTTTATTGCCATCACTCCCAGGTCCATGTTGGCCTGGTGTGGTAGCACCTGATAGGACCCTATCTATGGGTTAAATAGAACTAACGGCATACTTACACTAAACTGAACTGTTTGACTAAACTGAATACCTAGAAATAGAAGAGTTTTTGACAATTAAACCATACTTACATTCAAACTGCATGCTTATGCTAAACTGAATTGTTTGAAGTAGAACTGATTTTTTACATAAAATGGATTTGGCGTTAACTAACCTACAAAGGTTGATATGCCATAAAAACCAACCAACCAAACATCAGATCCTACACATTTATTAAGTTAAAAACTGGATTAGAAATTGCATTTTAACCATTTTCTGCTAACAAAAATCTGTCTTCTAATAACATTCTTATTAGACTTTTTTTTCTTTTTTACGTGTTTTATTTCTATATCATTTTTTTATTCCAAAATTTTCAGTCAATGCACTTTTCATTGTTATTATTATTTCTACAAGTTTTATTATTGATATTACTTTGATAATTACTATAACTAACATAGTATTCATAAAACTGACCAGTCCTGTTGGCAAGCTTTAGAATTTGCTGACTGTATCTCCTGCTAAGGAGCAATATCCACTTCAAAGGGCTAACCTGAATATGCTACTAAACTGCATCCAATGGTAAGGCTCTAGTTTTGGACTTCTGGGCAGTATAGAGTATCCCTTCATTGCTATTACTCCCAGGTCCACTCTGACTCAGAGTGGTAGTACCTGTTAGGGTCTCATTTATGGGTCAAATAGATCTGTTAGAAAATTATATTAAATAGGAATATTTGATGCCATATAATAAAGATGGGGGAGTGATTCTCCATGACGTCATGCTTAACTGCAACATCATTGTAAGCAAGTTGTGCTATTATGTTCACTTTCTGACTAATGTCCTCGGGTAAAAGTATGGAATCCCCTTATCTCTCCAGCTATGGGTTAAATAGTATCACTGCTGTATTTTTACAAGGATTGCTTTGGCATTAAATAACCCACTAAGGTTGATATGCCATTAAACAAAGAACCCAAACCATATAATTATGTATGTATTTGTCTTAGGTAGAACTAATTGAAACCATATATTTTGGTATAAATCATTAGTATTAGATAGGAATACTTGAAACCATAGAATTGTGTATGAATTATTGGTATTAGATAGGAATACTTGAAACCATACAACTGTATACAAATTATTTGAGTAAGATAAAAATACTTGATATCTTATGACTGTATGCTAACAAATGATTATAGACAAAAAAAATGCAGTGGGACATATAGTTAGGATTACAATCAAACATTTACAAGTGAATCAAATTTCAACTGTAAATAACCCTTATGGAGTTGATGTGCCATTAAACAAATGACCCAAACCATAAAAACAACAGGATTATTTACACATGGACTAGCACATATCTCCTTTGGGTTAGAGTGTCTGTGCAATCTGTCCCAAATCAACATGTCACACACACACCTGTGTAAAATCACTGTTGTATCCATATCTTTG